>CM061534.1:190822320-191000781 GCA_030545055.2 Neoaliturus tenellus | reverse complement strand
CTCTTGTGTGAGTCCTTTTTTGGTTTGACATCAGCAAAAGTAGTGTGTTTTGGTTACCGCTGGCTCAGGTCAGCAACCCCGGAAGCCATGCGCCGGGGCACACAGCTTCCGGTCGGCTATTAAATGAGGGGGAGGGGTTAGGGTTTGCGTTTGAACCAAACCTGCGCATAAAGTAAAAGTCAGTTCAAAACCGAAATTCAACAGTTGAACACAAGTAGAAGTTAGTTGAAAAAGGAGAGGGGATAATTGTTTCAAGGTCAACCGGAGGGAGTTTTAAAAAAGACTGAACTGCTAAGAGTTCAGTTTAATGTCGACCGTCGTACAGGTCAGTCGAAACCGACGAGCGACCGAAGAATAGCTTCAAGATCATTCCTCGCCGTCGAAGATACATCCGAAACTTGGACGGGGTCCTGTGGATTCGGCGGAGGCGAAGTCCTCGGAGGATTTTCTCTCGGGTGGGTAGTAGATGATATTTCGTGAACTTGTACTTGTTCCTGGTTCGTATCCATTTTTGTGTAGCGTAACTTAGAGCGGAGTTGTTGTTAGTTGAAGAGCGTATAGAATAATGAAGCAGGAATTGTCGTGGGCGCGGTTATATAAAGAATGGTGGGGATGAAATAGAAATACCTGTTGAACACAGTCGATAGGTGTAACAAGTTCGAAGTTGTAGAAACGTAACATCGAACGTAAAATACTGTGAATAACAGTATCGTCAACGTTAACCCGCGGAGTTCTAGCCGAGTATAACGGGTTAAAACTTAACTTCTTCCTAACCTTTGTTAAATTCGTTTTAGTCTTTGAAACTGATGGTTTGGAATTATTCCGTAATATATGTTGTGTCCGTAAAAGTTTCAATTTCAAACATTGCGTATCCATCACAAGAAGTATGTCAGACGTGTAGGAGTGAGAACAAGACAGATGAACGAGATATAACGTCGAGCACGCGAAGGTGATTCAAACAGGACGACATGTGCTAATGTAAATGAAATTTCAGGTTAATAGCAATTAGACTTGTACAATGAAGTTGGCGAAACGTATATATAATGAGTAGGAAGGATGTGAACACCGCAAATGCGAGTTAATTAATGGTCGCGGTGCGATGAACAATCTCCATTTATAACGGCTATCGCGTGGGAAGATCCGTTACGCACGAGCACCCAAGCGGAACCCGTGTTCACTCAAGCGGAACCCCCCCCCCCCCCATAAAAAATGGAGATTAAATCCCCCCCCCCCATAAAAAATAGAGATTAAATCCCCCCCCCCCTACCCCCACTCCTTCGGGTCAATGGTCGGTTATGACCGGTTGTTGACTCCATCTAGTTAAACTGAATTAAACATGGCAGCTCCCATGGAAAGTTCTAACCTCAAACCTTGGTTTCGCTCCGACTCCTTATTTGACTTTTATACCGCTGCGAACTGGACCGTACTGGAGTGAAAATAACCGTACCGCGCATGCGCTAATTCCTCCCACCATTGTGTTTCACTCCCCCTACCACTTCCCCCACCTCTCAAAATCTGAGGAGCGATACGAGCCTGATCTTCGCGTCAGTCGTCAACGAATTTTCATAGCGAAAAGTCGTTGGCGATTCGGTAAGAGGTTTCAAATATATAGTAGGCCTATATATATTTGAACTTCTTATACTACGTTGCGTTTTTTAATGCAATGTAGTGTGTGTGTGTGTGTGTGTGTATTAGTTGTAAGGTGCACTTATTTTAAGAATTAATATGCGCATTGCGATGTTAGTTATAAGTTGTGTTTAGCTTTAAGGTGTATTAATTTTTAAGAATATTGATGGTATTTTGATTGTGTTGAATTATTTTGTTTTTAATAATAATCTGTTGTTTTGCCTTACAGCTAGATGATAGGGGGTAGATTAACTGTAAATTCAGAAGTTCCGTTGAACTTCACTTAGAAGGGGTGGGACATCCGCAAATTGCGGACTAGGTTTTTGCATTTTGTTTAGGAATATTATGGGTGGGTTTAGTTGGGTGGGTGTTAGAGTTGCGTTTCTGCATTAACTGTTCCAGTTTCCCTTCGAATTAACGGTTACGGACGGACCCGGACCGGCCCGTTACGGATGGACCCGGACGGGCCAAACAAAATTGCATCGATGGCCCTTGCAGAACGTAACTAGTGGGTTGGGAGTGGGAACCGTTAGGCAAACAGGGTGGTGGGAACAGTTACTACTGTTCCCATCACCTTGGTTTTTTATAAATGTTGAACGACCTTGACCCACTTTCGGGAGGGTCAATGACCGTTCCGCATGAGCACCCAAGCGGAAACCGTGTTCATTCAAGCGGAACCCCCCCCCCCCAAAAATGGAGATTAAATCCCCCCCCCCCTTCCCTCCCCCCACTCCTTTCCCCCACTACTCCTTTTCCCACCACTCCTTCCACCTTCCGGTCACGGCCGGTCGCTAACCCTTCTCATTAACATACCGTTATAAAAGACGCACCGACTACGGCTAACGTTTTATTCTGATTCCAGACGTTACGCTGCGAATACAGACTTGTAACCATGTCATCTCTGCCTCCAACATCTTCTACTACGGCTTCTACCACTACAACTTCCACCACTACAACTTCTACTACAACAACTTCTACTACTACAACTTCTACTACGGTTTCAACTCCGGTGAAGAAAACTCTTCGTCTGAAAAATGTTCCTGCCTGGTGTAAGGATCAACTTCAATCCACGCCTTCAACTTCTGGAGCTCCTTTTCCTCCGGCCGGCAATAACGCATCTCGCAGCATATTTTCACCGCCTTCGTCTTCAAATGACTCCATGCCGCCACCGCAGAAGCCAGCTCCTCGATCTAACGAACCATCAATTGAAACCTTAGTTCACCACCTAAGTGCACCTGTTATTCCGCTTTCACCAATGCCTCCTACTCCACCACTTCCAGTTTCTAAAGATCACACCTATCCTAAAAATCAACCACCCAGGTCTGCTCCTTCAGAGCGTTTCCAATTATTAAAAGAAGAGCGTCGTAGGGCATTTAGCCGCCCCACTACTTGCCCTGAAATGCTCACTAGGGGAATTAAGAAAGGATCAGCTTGTGGAAGGAAATGTGTTAAGAACGAGAGTTTCTGCCGTGTACATGTCGTTAAACATCTTTCCGAACCACAACTGGCAGAAACCCCCACTGTTGAAGACGATTCTGAAATAATATCCGTCAGAGGAGAAAGGCTTAAGAAAGGTTTGAGATATTTTTTTCTAAGTGTTGTTGACCACCAACACATATTGGCAAAATGTAACGGCAAAAAATATCAAATTAAAGTTTGTGACAATTTGTGTAAAGAGAAAAGATTTAACACTTTAGATTCTCAAGACTTTCTCCTCAGGGATAAAAAGGATCGTATTACAAGGTGGGGGCGTAAACAGTAAATTCACATAGTCTTTTCCAAATTTTGTTTAAAAAATAATGGGGGAGAAACACAATGCGTTATAGCATTGTGTTTCTCCCCCATTATTTTTTAACACTCTAAGTCCCGTGACCTACTTTTTTGAGGTCGATGTACAGTTATATGACCTCTCTGACTTGCATTGTTTTGGCGGTGTAGGTTCACATAGCGTGCAAGGAATTGTGTGTTAATGAAATATCATCAGCATTCAAAGAGAGAGACTGTTGTTTTGCAAGTTAATTAGTCTTCATTAGCACACAACAATTATCGCGTGAGAAGATCCGTTCCGCATGAGCACTCAAGCGGAACCCCCCCCCCCCCCATAAAAAATGGAGATTAAATCCCCCCCCCCCCCCTTACCCCTACCCCTACCCCTTCCCCTTCCCTTACTCCTTCTCCCACTCCTTCGGGTTAATAACCGGTCATGACCGGGACTCATTATACAGTTCCAGTCACGGTTACTAGTTACACTCGCTTTCTCATTCCGACTCCAGACAGCGATGCCGCCGGTCGAGACACCAGTTTTCCACGAGCACGTTGTTGACACCTACGAGGTTTCGGAACCCGAAGGTGACAACAACAGGCTTGAGATCCCATACCGGATCCAGTATGATGAAATTATTACAATTTACGCGGATCCCCGAAAACCTCGTCTGTCTCTTGATGGGGTTTTCAGGGAAATGTTGCAAATCATAGAGGATGGTGATGTGCTAGAAATAACAAGCTTTGTGACCGACGACAAAGGTCAACACAGCTTGTTATTTCAACAACCTCTAGGATTTGACGATCTGTACTGGTGGCTCGATCGTTTTTGCACAACATTGCGGCATGAGCCTCAAACAATCCCTTGCTTCCAAGCTATAGCTCATAGTTGGTAAGCGTTGCCTTATGAGGCAAAAAAACGGCCCTTTTCAGGGCCACCTAAGACTTGAATTTACGCATGTAAGCTACTTAGCTTACTTGCGACTTAGAAATAAGTTCTGCTACGCGGCCAGTTTTGTCCGTGTAGTAGTAATGAAAGGAAGGTTCTGTGTTAGGAAGGGTCAATGACCGTTCCGCATGAGCACTCAAGCGGAACCCCCCCCCCCCATAAAAAATGGAGATTAAATCCCCCCCCCCCCCATAAAAAATGGAGATTAAACCCCCCCCCCCCCCTTCCTCCCACCACTCCTTCCCCTACTACTCCTCCGGGTGAATGACCGGTCATTACCGGTTGTCTACTCACTCGCTACTCCAGTCTTCATTCCAATCCGAGAGGTCATTACCGCAACAACGTAGCTATGACTACTCTATTTACATTATGCTTGCAAGAGATCCTTGCAAATGGAGACATGTTGGAATTTGCATTTAATGATGTAAACTTTCCAGCACCACTAAAAGAAGTTCTGTATTCCTTTTTTAAAGAAAACTTTGGATACATTGAATACTTTTGGTGGAAATTCCAAGATGGAACTCAAATGTGTTGTGAGTGCGGTTTGGCTGCAACAGATTCTAATCTCGGACTCTTTTTAAATGAAGGTGGAACCTACAAAGGAAGTTATGATTGGGCATACAAGTTCAATCTTCCAAATGATAAATGCGATATTTGCGCAAATCCTTTATACAAGTGGGTACACACCGAAGTCCCTGTGTGAGTTTAGCTCCATAGGGACAAACGGCCCTTTTCAGGGCCACCTAAGACTTAAATTTAGGAATGTAAGCTATTTAGCTTACATGCGACTTAGCAGAAATAAGTTCTGCTACGCGGCCAATTATATCCGTGTAGTAGTAATAGAAGGAAGGTTCTGGTCCCTTGACTATCGCGTGGGAAGATCCGTTCCGCATGAGCACCCAAGCGGAAACCGTGTTCACTCAAGCGGAACCCCCCCCCCCCCCAAAATGGAGATTAAAATCCCCCCCCCCCTTCCCCCACTCCTTCGGGTTAATGGCCGGTTATGACCGGTTGTTGACTCCATCTAGTTAAACTGAATTAAACATGGCAGCTTACATGGAAAATTCTAACCTCAAACCCTAGTATACGGATCGGAATCACTCCATGCTATTGCGCATGCGCCAAGTCTGTATTACTCCATTTAGTGCTACTGCGCCTGGAAAGGCGAGTTCTCCGGATCGTAACAATTCATGCTATTGCGCATGCGCCGAGTCTGTATTACTCCATTTAGTGCTACTGCGCCTGGAAAAACGAGTTCTTCGGATAGGAACAATCCATGCTATTGCGCATGCGCCGAGTCTGTATTACCCCATTTAGTGCTACTGCGCTTGGAAAGTTCTAACCTCAAACCTTGGTTTCACGTTATTGCGCATGCGCCGCGTCCACTTCTTCGTTTTATTTTTACACTGCTATGAACTGGACTGAATTGAACCAATCCCGTCACGCTCCCCCCACGCCAGTCTCCTCATTTGCATATTGCTATATAAGTGGAGCAAGCGTTGTTCTCTCCTTCATTCTGCTTTCACGTGCCGCACTTTTTGTTTTGTCTTTGACAGCATTATTGTGTTTTAAAATGCTTCCTCACGTTAATGAAGAGTTCAATCCTTCCGAATTTGCTGATGTTTACCATCAACATGTAGAAGATCCGATAGATTTCTACGATAGTAGCAGTGAGAATGAAGATGATAGTAGCAGTGAGAATGAAGATGATAGTAGCAGTGAAAATGAAGAGAATGAAAATGAAGAGAATGAAAATGATAGTAGCAGTGAGAGTGAAGATGACAATGAAATTCGCATTGAACTTGATCAACAAATGAGACCATTTTATTTCAATGAACTAGATCCCCTTGATATGGTAGACAGATTCATTTCGGAAGCGCACAAATGGCTAAATTTAGGATATAATATTATAATTGGTTCAGCTATTCTGTATCATGATAGTAAGTTCTTTTGTGTAACATCAAATACTAGAGAACGTATGCTGATTTGGCGGGGTGATATACTGAGGTGTCACGAGGAAAATATTAGCATTGGTGGCTACTTTGTAGCACAAGTGGGCTCTTGGGTCTAATGTGGCTAGTGTAGTGGCTAGTATAGCCACACAAACCTTCCCTCACCCCCCACCCTATCCCCTCCCAATCCTTATTCCTTCCCCCTCCCCATTTTTAAAACTCATAAAAGGCGGACTATGAACCTCCAGGTTTTTAGTCTGTACTTGCACCGTCAAGATGAGTACTAGACTTGATGGTTTCACAGCCAATGATATTAATATATGGAGTTTGATAACAAACTTACGCATTAAAATTGAAGAAACAATTATGGCGAACAATGGGATAGGAGTTGTTGTTATTGTTTCATTACTAAGACATATTGATTATTTGTATGATATAAAAGTAACAATCAAGAATATTAATGAACTATTTCCCTGGACAATATTTATTCGCGATAAAGTTGAAGAGCAGAAAATTATAGTAGATGTGCTAGCAATGAAATTTAACCTAGATAGAGAAGAATAACTACAAAACGCTCTCCCCCCACCTTCCCTTATATTGTGCAAAAGAGTGGGGAGTAAAAGAATATAAGACTAAGAAAGCAATATATAGTTTGTTATTTGAGGTAAAAGAAGTGGTGAACAAATATGTTGTCTAAAGATACTCCATTTGTTAATTATTTTGAAGTTAAAAATGTTTATATCAGTACAGACGAAATGGAAGAAAACAATATAGAGGAAAATTATAACGAAACTGATAATTATTCAACGATGGATGAAGAAGAAATGGAACAGTTTGAACAAGAAATCTTTGAAGAAATGATAAACGATAGTGACGAAGACATAGTTAAAGAAGCAATTGATATATACATATTAGATTCATCATTGGATTCACCCATATCACCTTTACTGTCTTCTGAATCCGAATCCGAATTGGACTAAGGTAGTCCCCCCACTTTATTGTTTTTAAATAAGTCCTATAAATTGCGAATTTTATTATTAGTAAGTCAACATTTGTTGGAGCTGCATGTATGGTTAAGAATGTCTCCTAGAGATACTTCTTTTATACAATTAATTGAAATTGTAAAACAACGAAATATTACGTTAGTTGAAGAAGAAGATGAAGTTGAAACAACCGACATAATACAAGATCCTGTAGAAGAAGCGATAGAAGTAACAGAAATTGATCAAGAACCTTCAATGATGGAAGTAGTTGAAGCGCAAAATGAATCTCAAGATGTAGAAGAAACTGTTCCATATTCTGTTTTTTGGGATTTTGCATCAAATACTTTTGTTGTAATTCAAATTGAAATTAATAATCTTGAAGAAGTGGTGGGGGAAAATTCTCCCCACCACTAGTTTAAAGTTGGTGGGGGAATGTTCATAAATGTGTTAATTATTTGCGTAGAAGCTTATTCGTCAGGAAACTGTTGACTAAAAATGTTCAATCCTAACGCACCATCTTCTTCAAGAAACTGTCAAGTACAAACGTTTTGTGCTGTACCTTTTGAACCTTCATACTATAAAATGATAGGTATTCATGAAATTGCAATTAGTGATCAGAAAATGTTCAAAGTATTCTGTTCTCGACTTAATAGAACCTTACGTCTACCACCAAATACGTTCACTTACAGGCTACCCCTGATAGACAAAGATGATGTCAGCAAAATACCAATGATTCAAGTGAAATTCCTGGAAGATGGAATTCTTGTTAATTTAAGAGAAGTATATCATAATGAATATTCGAAAAGACTGGCTTTCAACTTTCTTAAGGAAAATATAGGACGTGAAAAATACCAGTATCCAGAACCATTTTACACATACCTTTTTGAAAATGGAGCAAGTGTAACAGTGGAAATAAGTATTAAGTTAATGTAATTCTCCCCACTACTAGCCTAAAGTTGGAGGGGGAAGTGCATAAATGTGTTGGTTTTCTGCGTAGAAGCTCATTCTTCAAGATATCGTTGACCAAAATGTTTCGTCCTATTCCTTGTGATCCAACCTCTTTGTTCAGGGAGAATCAAAGATTAAAAAGACTAGAAAAGGAAAAACAAGACCGACAAGATATGAACATGGAGTTTAATCGACTACAATTTCAAATACCCGGAATTGCAATGGGAGCACCGAAATTGAAAACTCTACACTGGGCTGGAAGTTACATCAAGTATTTAAAACTACAAGTCGAAGCAAAAGATTTAAAATTGAAGAAATTGGAAATGGAAAATCGGGAAATGAAGAAATTAATATCACACATGTCTGGTAATACTACAGTTCAAAAAGGTGAGGAGGAAGGAAAAGAAATATTAGGAATCTAAATTATCAAAACAATCCTTTTAGAGAATGGGGAATAGATCACTTTGTGGTAATGGAATAACATGCCGCTTAGTGATCTATTCCCAGTTCTCGCTTGATATCCAATGACCTTGACCTATATAAAAGTGGTGGGGGGAAAATCATATAATAAAAAGGTTTTAGATGTGACTATCAGTTTAAGTCTAACACGATGGATAGGTTGTTAGTTCTGTGTTTACAAGAAATTATCAATAATGGGTTTCTTTACCATTACATCATAAGAGCAAATGAGTGTGAAATACCTAAAGCAATTCGTGAAATGCTCATTGAATTTAAGAAAGAAAATTATGGATTTGCTATTTATCTTGCTTATACTTTTAAAGACGGTACAAAAATGTGTCATGATTGTGGAAAAGCGTCTGTTTTAGATTTTGATCAATTCCAAGATGATGGAGGTAGGTTAGTTCATTTTGTAAAAGCTCAAATAATGAAATTCCAAACATGTAATAAAATTTGCAACATTTGTGCACAGTGTTTGTTTGAATTTATTAAGTATCGTGCATTCAAACCATAATACCCCTTCCACGTATAAAGGAGAGGGGGAAAGTAGTGGGGGGTTATAGCTAGGTGGGGGAAACGTGTATAAATACAGGTTGTCTGAGGAGAGTTTTATTATTGTTTCGGAATTAAAAGAAACATAATGGAATTTGAAGTGCGTCATTACAAGATCAAATATGAAGAATGGACTTCAGTTGCAAATTTCGTATCGTCAAAAGAACAAGAACATAAGTTGATGCAAGTATATTGTTATATACATAATGAAGAAAGCCATCACAAAGTGATGAGCTATCTAAATATGCCTGGCGTGTCATCAAGAAGCCCGGAATTTATAAAATACTTAAAGGAGGAAGATGTGGACGTCACATTAGAAGTATGGTACAAAGTGTGAGAAACAAGTATGTATTATTATGGTGGGGGGAAGAACATATAAGTCGGTGGTGGGGGGAAGTGTGATAAAAGAAGCAGAAGTTTAGAGAAGAATTCACTTTGTACGGCAACAGTGAAAGATGGCTGATCCTTCTGCAACACCTGTATTTTCAACTTCAGATTGGCAACAAAATTCAGAATCAAAATGTTTTTCTACTCCAACACCAAACTACTATGAAGATCAACAGCTGCAAGTGTCTTCTACATCAGTGTTGAAAATGTCAAAGCCATATCCAAGTTGTATGTATGAACCAATAACACCATCTTCAGCAAGACTAAGAAAAAACCTAAGAATGAAAGAAAGATATAAGAGAGAAAAGATAGAATTGACAAAATTACAATTAATGGTGCCTACCATTGAAATTGGATGTAGCAGAATACAGACTTTACAGAAAACCAACGCATATTTGATAAAATTATTGGACACTATCGAAGAGTTGAAGAAGAATGGACATTCTCATAAGTAACATCTGCACACACGTTTCCTCCCAAAGAAAAACAACAAAAAAAAGTATAAAAATTAGCAAAACCCAAAAAAATTAGATGTAGAATAGAGAGCGAGGAATAGATCACTTTGTGGTAATGGACTAACATGCCACTTAGTGCTCTATTCCTCGTTCTCGCGTTATATCGGATGACCTTGACCTATATTAGTAGGGTGGGGGGAAATTGAAAGTGGTGGGGGGAAAATGTATAAAGGACGAGCCTACTATAGTCGAATTATTCCGAAAGCGAACTTGTAACGAGTATGGACTTGACTACAAGTAAAGACAATAAGAAACAAAGGCTTCGAGAAATGGCTAAAGCAAGAGAGTCTAGAATAAAGTTTAAGTTTTACAGATTACAGAGATTGATTCCTGGTGTTATGTTAGGTGAAATACGAACAAGAACGGTGGACAAAGCGGCTGATTACATTAATGAATTACGTACAGAACTAATGATAAAACAGGCAAAAATAGAAGAATTGGAACAAATAATAAGACAACACATTGAAAATTCAAACAGTCAACCAATAAACTATGTAACAAAAGATTAAAATAAAAAAGGAAATGGATTTGGACTTTGGCTATTGATTGAACACTTCTTAGAGAATGGGGAATAGATCACTTTGTGGTAATGAAATAACATGCCGCTTAGTGATCTATTCCCAGTTCTCGCTTAATCTAAAATGACCTTGACATACTTATCAAAATATCATATAAGCCGAATCGCAAAAAGTTATTCCTCATTTACTTGAAATGGCTCCTGTGGACAACACCGATTATCCAAGGAAACCTCTTGTTGAAATATTGTATAAAATTCAACTAGAAGATTTAAATATGGAAGAAGAGGATAACATCAGTGAAACATCACAAGTAGAAAGCGTAGATGATATGGATATAGATCTAATAACATCAGAAGTTGAAAGCACCAATGATGTGGAGAATGAAGATTTAAGCGTAGTAATATCAGAATCTTCGTCATCGTTTGAATATGAAGAAGTACAAACTGAAACTCCAACTGGAATAGAAAATACGAATGAACAATCGGTTTGTAGAAGACTATTTTCCTCGGATAGTGAAGAAGATGAAGATGAAGATGAAACAGTGGTGGGGGAACCTTTATAAAAGGAGGAACAAAAGAGCCCATTTCATTTCTCGGCGAAGTTTGGAAGAGTAAACATGTATCGTTGCGATAAATGTTCGGAATCGTTCAACGATAATATTCTATTAGAAATACATAAAGAACTATTTCACAACAACGCAGAAGAACAAGAAGAACAAGAAGAACAAGATGAAATTTTAGCAGGACCTTCAACTACTTTACCAAATCTACAAGTATTTGCATTACCTGGTAAAGTCATAATGCATCATAAAATTCAAAATGAAGACTTAAATCTAGAAGAATTTATTGAAGAAGCAAAACCAATTATAAGTAAAACTTTAAAAGATGAATTGAAAAGATTGAACTTTCTTAAATTTGGTTTATTACTAGAAGCTATGTTTATAAATGTACAAGAAGAATTATCACCAAGAGGATTCATAACAAAAAACCGAACCATCATAGGAAGTTCAGACATTGATTCAATAGTAGAAAATTGTATAGAAGAAATATTAACCAAACTTCAGGAACACGAAGGAAGAGGATCCGGATGGAGTCTTACAAGCATTGAAGGATTAGATATAAGAGTTCACAAACATGGATACGGACTAATGGGATCTAGTTATATTCCTTTGCCAAAAAGAATTGAAAATTCTAAGTCTTGTATTAATGTTCAAAATGAAAATAATGAATGTTTTCGCTATGCTATGACGTCAAAGTTTGTATTACGAAATCCATGTAGACCCAACCAAGAATATGAAGATGCAAGACACAGGTATAACTTTCAAGGAATAACGTATCCCGTTTCTACAAAAGATATATCAAAGTTTGAAAAGAAAAATCCCGGCACGTCTATTAATGTTTTTGCATTAGATAGTTCAAACAAAGTGTATCCTTTACGTATTGCAAAAGAAGAGCTACCAGATCATACGGATTTACTACTACTAACGCGAGGAGATGTGTCTCACTATGTGTACATAAAGAAATTTGACTCTCTTGTTAATAAGCAACTTTCAAAAAATAGAAATAAAAAGTTGATTTGCAAGAGATGTTTTAATTTTCAACGAGAAGGAAGACAAGGAAGAGAATGGTTACAAGAGCACAAAAGATTATGTAACAATAATTATGAAGCAAAGATTATTTTACCTCCGCAAAGCAGAGCATTCGTTTCATTTGAAAAAGTTCACCATCAATACCGTATCCCTTTAGTTGTGTATGCAGATTTTGAATCAACACTTGTTCCAGTTGAAGATGAAAATTGTGAAGCAAGAAAAAGTGTAAAGTATCAAATGCACAAACCAAACAGTTTTTGTTTAATGGTCAAATCAACATTATCAGAAGAACATTTAAACAGATATGGATTAACTTCAGAACCTCTAGTATATCGTGGTGAAAATGCGGAAAAAATATTTCTTGATCACCTATATTCAATAGCTAGAAATACACAAAGCTTATATACAGATATTGTACCAATGAAACCGATGGACGAAGAAGAAGAAATTCAACATGAAAATGCGACTCACTGTTTCTTGTGCAAAAATGATTTTACTATTGAGAATTATAAAGTTAAAGATCACGACCACCTCACAGGTTATTACAGAGGTGCTGCTTGTAATAAATGCAACTTGAGCTATCGTTTACCACTATTTATTCCTGTGGTTCTGCATAATCTCAGTGGGTACGACGCTCATTTTATAATACCTGAATTAGGAAGAGACGACGGTAAAATCGATGTGTTAGCTGAAACTTCAGAGAAGTTTATAAGTTTTTCCAAAGAAGTTGGAAACGTCAAATTAAGATTCTTGGACTCCTACCGATTTTTGCCGTCGAGTTTGTCCAAACTTTCTGAAAACCTAAGGAAACAAGATTTAATCGAAACGAAGAAGATTGTAAACAGCGATAAACTGGATCTGGTACTTCGAAAAGGAGTTTTCCCATATGATTACATAGACAGTTTAGAAAGATTTAATGAAACATCACTACCTCCAAAAGAAGAATTTAAAAGTAAACTGTACGACATGGATATATCTCAAGATGATTATGATCATGCATGCAAAGTATGGAACGAATTAGGATTTAAAACATTGGGGGAATATTCAGACTTCTATGTTAAATTAGATGTGACTTTATTATGTGATGTGATGGAAGAATTTAGAAATACGTGTTTTGCGTCATATGGATTAGACCCTCTACATTCGTACACTTCGCCTGGACTAGCGTGGCAAGCCATGTTAAAAGAAACAAATTGTAAAATACAACTTCTTACAGATATAGATATGGTGTTGATGTTAGAATCAGGAGTTCGAGGAGGATTGACGCAAAGTGTAACACGTTATGTTAAGGCAAACAACAAATATTTGCCCGATTATGATGCATCAAAACCAACAACATTCCTGGGTTATTTTGATGCAAATAACTTATACGGATGGGCAATGTCGAATCCTCTTCCATATGATAATTTCAAATGGATAGACCCAGAATCAATTGGAAACATAATGGATATACCGAAATATGGAGAAACGGGTTACATATTTGACGTCGATTTTGAATATCCCGAACATCTTCACGACGAACATTACGATTTACCACTTCTCCCGAAGACTGAAGTTTCTCCAACTGGAAGATGGCCGAAATTATTGATGACTTTAACCAACAAGTCTAGGTATGTTGGACACTACTGGATGATACAACAGGCCTTAGACTTGGGATTGAAAATTACAAAAATTAATCGAGTACTACAATTTTCTCAATCTTGTTGGTTAAAACCGTACATTGACAATAACACAAGAAGAAGAGCTGCCGCTACATCAAGTTTTCAAAAAGATTTCTTCAAACTAATGAACAACGCAATATTTGGCAAGACTTTGGAAAACAAAAGGAAACATAAGGATATCAAATTGGTAACTGATCCAGTAAAATTACAGAAATTAGTGCAACAACCAAACTTTGGTTCATCTGTAATTATTAATGAAAATCTAGTTGTTATTTCCATGAACAAGAAGTCAGTTGTAATGGATCGTCCTTTGTATCTTGGAATGTCAATCTTGGATATTTCCAAAACACACATGTACGAGTTTCATTATAAGAAGATGGTTAACTATTATGGAAGAGAGAACATTGGTATTGCATATATGGATACGGATGCACTAATTTACTGGATTAAAACAAATGACATGTACGAAGATTTACGCACCTTTATATATAAAGATGATTTCGACTTTTCAGATTATCCCAAGGACCATCCAAATTACGACAACGACAGAAACAAGAAAGTATTGGGAAAATTTAAGGATGAAACAAATGGTGTACCGATGATGGAGATTGTAGCATTAATGTCCAAACTATATTCATTTCAACTGTACATAAGCGAAAGGAATCAACATCAAGTCACAAAAAAGGCCAAAGGAATAAAAACCTCTTTCCTGAAGAAGAACGTACAGTTTGAACATTATAAAAGATGTTTGTTTGAAGATGTCGAAACAACTGCAACGTTCAACACTATTAGAAGTTATAATCATCAACTTTTTAGTGTCAAACAAACAAAGTGGGCATTAAGCTACAAAGATGACAAGCGCCATATTTTAGAAGATAAAATTAATACTTTACCGTTCGGCCACTACTCCCTGAACCCTATCGACCAGTAAACCTGTTCTTCGTCCTCTACCTTGTTCCTTTTTCCTTTCCGTAAAGAAGAGGGGACATGGCAAGCTCAATGCCATGTTTCCTCTTTTTTACACTAATATGAAAATGGCCTTGACCTATATTCAAACTATATAAAAGAGAATGAACTATTGTACGGATCAGTATTTTTACAAGCGGTGTAAAAGCAACACCTAAAGATGGAAAGTGTGAAGGACAAGATTGTAAATGAACTACATAAACCAGCAAGAAGAAGATTTCCCAGAAGAAGTACAGTTATTAAGGGAATGAATGATCTTTATCAAGCTGATCTAATTGAAATGATACCGCACAGTAAATTAAACAAAGGTTTTAAATATATTTTAACAATTATAGACTGTTTTACTAAAATAGCTGACGCCTTACCATTGAAGGATAAGACTGGTAAGAGTGTTACTAAAGCTATGGAAACAACGATACAAAGAAATAAATTCAAAATCAAACATCTACAGACCGATGATGGAAAAGAATATTTTAATAAAGACTTTGGAGCTTTGATGAAGAAATATCAAATAAATCATTATTCTACAAATTCTGAAGTTAAAGCTTCAATAATTGAAAGATTCAATAGAACATTGAAAGGAGCGATGTACAAACAATTTTCAAAACGAGGATCATACGTGTGGTATGACATATTACCACAACTTATAAAAGAATATAACAACAAATATCATCGTACCATCGGAATGAAACCTATCCAAGTAAACAGTGCTAATGCTAAAGTTGTATTACAACGCATCAGAAATAATACAACACCTAAATTGGAAAGGTTGCAACCAAAAAAGTTTAAGGTCAACGATAAAGTTCGTATAAGCAAATACAAAGGTGTATTTAGTAAAAGATATCTACCAAATTGGACTAATGAAGTATTTACAGTTTATAAAGTGCAACCAACTATACCTGAAACTTACTTATTGAAGGATAACAAGGGTGAATTACTTCAAGGTGGATTCTACGGACATGAATTGTTGAAATCAAATGTCGGTGATGTATATCTTGTTGAGAAGGTTTTACAAAGGAAAAAGGATATGGTTAAAGTCCGGTGGTTAGGATTCGATAAAAGTGAAGACTCATGGATTCCTTCAAAAGACTTGGTATAGTAATTTAATAGCTCATTGTGTGTTTAACCTTGACACAAGATGGAGATTGTACAACAAAAAGATCGATTTAATATCAATAATATTGATGAATTGACAGTTGACAATGATAAGTTAAATCATGGTAAACATGGTGAATTACTACCAAATACGATAAGATGTCTAATAACTGGTCCTTCAAATTGTGGAAAAACTAATGTTGTTTTTAACCTTATAACAAATCCTAAAGGATTGCGTTTTAACAATATATACATTTTTTCAAAATCATTGCAACAACCAAAATATCAATTATTGGATAAAGTACTTGCAAGTGTACCTGAAGTGAATTTCTACAAGTTTAATGCCAGCGAAACAATTATGCAACCAAATGAAGCAAAACCATTTTCTATTTTTATATTTGATGATGTGTCTTGTGAAAATCACGACACTATAAGGAATTACTTCGCTATGGGAAGACATCATAATATCGATAGCATTTATATTGGTCAAACATACAGTAAGATTCCAAAACAACTCATAAGAGACAATGCAAATATGTTGATCATCTTCAAGCAAGATGAAACAAATTTAAAACATATATATAATGATCATGTAAATGCGGATATGACATTTGAGAAATTTAAAGAGATGTGCGGCAAAGCATGGAATGAGAAATATGGGTTTCTCGTTATTATGAAGGAAGAAGATATTAAAAATGGTAGATATCGTATAGGGTTGGATAAATTTGTATTTATGCGTTGAACTACCAGTGCTACATCTAGTTATACGTTGAACTTCACAGTGTAAACATGGCGAATCAAGAAAAACTATTAAAAGAAATAAAATCACTCAGTGATTCTATTAGGATGAAAAATCGTGCATTGAGGATGGGTTTAAGTGAAAGAGAAGAATTTCTAGAGACTACATTTAAACCTATTACGGAACCTTTAAAACAAATATCAGAAACTATTGGTAAACCTCGTTATGAAGGAGATGTTTTACTACCAGTTTCTAAACAAGAAGTACAAGCAATAAAAAAAGAAGAAGATGATGATTAATATACAAGTGCTAGTGAACAAGAAGAAACAAAAGAAGAAGAAGAACCAATTGTTGAAAAGGAAGAAGAACAGCCAATACCTGAAGCTGAACAATCTATTCCAAATTTAACTCAATTGAGTAGCGATATATTACAACATGGACCTCTTGGAAGAAAATATATAATGAAAATGCTACATGACATGAAATCAAACCCGAATTTGAGTAGATCACATGTATACGGAGCAAGAATTGATGGGAATGAATTAAAGATCGGCGATTCAAAGCTTGAAATAACACAAGACGATTACATCATTATTGGTGAGCATAAATATAAAGGAACAAAAGGACTATATGAATTAATTTTTAAAAACATACCACTAAGATATTCATCCAAAGATTTAAGTGTTTTTAAGGAGATTCTACAAAATACTAACGCTCATAAAAGAAACTACTTAAAGGATGCAATGATTAATCGTTCACGTGCAACAAAATATAACATCGTTATAAAAAAGTTGTTTCCTCCACGAAAATTGCCAACATTACGTACTGCACCAGCGGTGAGACAACCACTGAAAAGAAAATCTTTATCACTTATGGATTTATCACTTCTTGAACAACATGGTAAAAAGAGTAAAGGAGATACTTCAACATCTGGCAAAGGATTGATGAAAAATCTATACAATACGAATGTGATTTACTACAACGACATCAATAAATTGGTTGATAGAATGAGACTATTGCATGAAGCCATGGAAGCCGGTCATACAGGTTTAAATAATGAATGGGTAGCTCTGATTGACGAACTCAGGAATCGCGGCATAATCGTATAATTATCCGCGGATATATAAGAGTTACAGGAGTATAATGTGTCAGTTCTAACATGAGCGTCGACAAGTTCGGACGATACTCCGCGTTAGGAGTTCAAGTTGGAGAAAACAGAAAAAGAAGTGGATTACCGCAAACACCCGAAGGTGACTATAACATAAATAATAAACGTTTAAAGTTTGTTAAAGATCCAGAAGAAGATGGAGATGCAACAAATTTAAAAACAGTAAAGGAGGAAACATCTACAAGTTTAAAACTTGACAATAACCAACTGTATGATGCAAAATCTCACAGGGTTATTAACGTTGCAAAACCAGTCAACAATGGAGATGTTGTTAATAAAGGCTATTTTCTAACTGCGATGGAATACGCTTTACTGTTGGAAAAGACTAAAAGTGGAAAAAGGTACAATGCTTTAAATTATAAAATAACTAATGTGGCAGATCCAACCGAGGATACAGATACAATTAATAAGCGTTATTTGCACTCTGTAATACCAGAAAAGAAAAAAGATGGATTTTCCTTCTATAAATATACTATAAACGATATTGGATATCCTAAAGAAGAAAGTGATGGTGTTAATATAAAATACATTAAAGATAATTGTATTTTATATAATAGTGCTGTTATTAATTGTCATGGAAAAGTGTTGTCCAATCTGGAAGATGGTTCAACTCCATCGGATGCTGCTACCGTGAGACAAATGAATGAAAGCTTGAAAAAAGGAACATCCGCTTTTGTTAAACAAAATCAGGTGGTGTCAAAGAAAGGTGATGAGTTTATGCAAGGAAGTGAAAAGTTTACCTTACTACAACTAAAAAATGACAAGTGGGATGGAAAAAATAAAAGATTGTCAAATATAAGTTTAGGCACGGAAGAACATGATGCTGTTATTTTAACACAAGTACCACAACTATCAGCTACTGGTGTTAATTTTATATGTAAAGGTAGACGATTAACCCAAGTTAAATCTGGTAAAGATGATCAGGATTGTGTTGTTGTAAAACAAACTATAGTTTTAGATAAAATAAATAACGTATATGATGGAAAAAATAGAAGAATATCTAACATATCAGCAGGAATAGCTCCGAATGATGTTGCTACTATTAATCAAGTTATAGCAACCTCTACAAACGATCCATCTGCGTATACATGTAATGGTAAACGTATCACATATCTTGATAATCCTACACGTAACAAAGATGCTACTAATGTAGAGTATGTAATGAATCTTGTAGGTAATGTAGTTATTGATATGCATAATCATTTGATTAATGCATCGATGAAACACAATAAAATCGAAGATTCTCAGAGAAACCAATGGATTAAAGATGAAATCATTGATAGATACCAGTAAAACTTATGAATATTTAAGTATAGAATACACAAAAAAAGGATTCATTATCATAAAGTATTTCATAGAGTGAAGACGTTGGTTACATAAAACAGCATAATGAAGACCGTATCGCTCAGTCGTCGTCAAGACGTTGGCAAGAGAGGACGTGGTATAACATCAGCTGCATTATCCCTGCTCAAACGGATTCCTGTTGGTGCTGTTGTAAATCGAGCGATAGACGCTTTACCATACGAATTACATCTGCCCGGAGGTTATCAATATTGTGGACCTGGAACTAAGTTGGCAAAACGTTTAGCAAGAGGAGATCCTGGAATTAATAAATTAGATCAAGCTTGCAAAGAACACGACATAGCATATTCAAAGTATAAAGATTCAACGAATAGATCAATAGCGGATAAAATTCTAGCGGAAAAGGCTTGGCAAAGAGTAAAGTCAAGTGACGCAAGTATTGCAGAAAAAGCATCGGCTTGGGCAGTAACTACAGCCATGAAGACGAAAGCTAAATTTGGTGCTGGAAGACGACGACGTCGCAGAGGAAGACCTGCAAAGAGAAGAGCTCCCAAAAGAGGAGGAAACATTAGGAAGAGACGTCGTAGAACTCGTAAAGCAAAAGTAAAGAAAGCTTCTATTTGGTCAATGGTAAAAAACGGAGCAGGTTTATACCTAAGACCATACCGTGTGTACTAAATAAGAAAAATCAATTGATAATTCCAAATAAAGCTTTAACAAATCATCAATTAAATGATTATGTAAAATGTTTAAAAATACCATTCTTTCGAGGAGTTTTTATGAAAGATGAATTACCAATTACAATATGGAAAAATGAAACTGGAATAGTAAATTTGGATTCCACCTATGGTCCAGGTACTCATTGGGTATGCTATAAAAAACTCGGACAAACCGTTTATTACTTTGACAGTTTTGGCAATCTACCACCGCCAAAAGAACTTCAACATTATTTTCGAAACTCTAAAAATATTTTTTACAACTATAAAAGGGAACAACCTGACAATACTGAAATATGTGGACATTTATGTTTGGAGTTTCTAGCGAAGAGTGTCAGTCAGCTTTGAGATGTCATCGTATACAGTGTCCCTGAGTGGAAATTCATCCACATTGAAAAGTACGCTGTTCCCAGCATTGCGTCTATCCAAAGAAAGATTATGGGAAGCGGCATTACTTGATTTGACTACCTACAACTCAATTCCTAATGTTACGGAAGGAAAGAACAATTTACTACATTATTATGAAACTAAGGATGCTTCAGGAAAATATTCAGAATTGAAAATAATTACATTTCCAACTGGAGCTTATGAAATTGATGATATAAACCAATTACTACAGAAAACACTCGGAGAAGAAAATATCACCGTTAAAGGAAACAATAATACTTTAAAAGCAGAAATAACTTCGAAATACTATATTGATGTCAGCTTGAAACATTCGATTGGCAGTTTACTTGGATTTACAGATACAACAAAAAAAATCTTAACTCCTGGAACAACTCATTCAGGTAATACAACTGTAACAATATTAAAAGTAAATAGTATCGATGTAACGTGTAATATTATACACGGATCGTATAGAGAGGGAGTGAATCAGCATATTTTACATACATTTTATCCAACAGTAGCTCCCGGTTTTAAAATTGTTGAAAAGCCACAAAACTTAATATACCTACCGTTAAACACCAGTTTCATTTCAGACATCGTACTGAACATATTGGATCAAGACGGTGTTAGTGTTGACTTTAGAGGAGAAACAATTACTATACGGTTACACATCAGAGCGGCAACATAAAAGTCGACATGGGATTAACATTTAAACCGCAACGGAAGGGTCGGGAGCTCAGTAGCTCCTCGACATTGGAAGAGTTAACATCGGACAACATTCGTTTTCTACAGAAGATTGGATTGAAACTTAACAACGATGGATATCCTGGATATATCTCAAGGACCGACATTCGACGAAACACTATGGGAGAAGGAATATCACACGCACAACCCTTACACTTCATCAAAATTAAACAATAACGATGAAATAAGGATTCCCATTCAACAACAAGATATTTACACGTTACCGTGCGAAAGTTATTTGTACATTGAAGGACGAGTACTTAAATTGGATGGAAAAACTGCTTCAACGGTTCCTTTTATAAATAACCCGATGGCATACCTTTTTGATGAAATAAGATATGAAATATCAGGGGTTACGGTTGATTCAACAAAAAAGGTTGGTATAACAACGACATTGAAAGGATTAACATCATTAACACCGCATGAGAAAAATTCAATAGTCACCGCCGGATGGGTTGCCCCTGATAAAGACACTATAACACCAGCTTCCAACGGTCACTTTGATTTTCATGTACCTTTACGATTGCTTTTGGGATTTGCTGAAGATTACAAACGAGTAATAATAAATGTCAAACAAGAGTTGGTATTACTGAGATCTTCAACTAACAAGGACTTGATACTTGCAGAACCTGCAACTACAGAAGATAAACTAGAATGGCAACTACAGTTGGATAAAGTTGTGTGGAGAGTACCTCATGTAAGATTGGCCGATGAACATAGAATCGTATTATTGAGGAAGTTAAAATCTGACCGTGATATTGTAATGCCATTCCGAAGTTGGGAATTCCATGAATATCCTACACTACCTCAGACAGAACGACAAACATGGACCGTCAAGACATCAACTTACTTGGAACGAGCAAGGTATATAATACTTGGTTTTCAAACTAAGCGAAAAGATGTTATCACTGCAAATGCTGGTCAATTTGATCACTGTAAAATAAAGAATTGTAAGGTTTTCCTAAATTCTCAATTCTTTCCATATGACAATTTAAATGTCATGTTCAGCAAAAAACGTTTTTCCATTTTATACGATATGTATGCAAGATTTCAATCGTCATATTATGGAAAAACTAATACACCGCTATTATCACCTGACCAGTATTATTCCAAGGCTCCGATAATTGTAATCGATTGTTCGAAACAGAATGAATCGGTAAAATCATCAAGTGTGGATATAAAAATTGAAATGGAATTTGAAGAACCAGTAGCGGATGGAACTTCGGCATACTGCTTAATTTTACACGATAAAATAGTTACTTACACACCGCTAACCGGAATTGTGAAGAATGTACTTTAAGAAGAATTAGTACAACGTAATTGTATAAAGTTTAAGATTTAACAAAAAACATAAAAGAGAGAAAATAATGAGTAGAAATTTCATTATATCTTCGACCGTCGTATGGGAAGCATCGTTCGCAAGATGAGTTCTACTAACGGAGAAGAAAATACACCTCTGGTTGATGATGATAATAGTTCTGATATAGAAAAACAAGTTGAACGAGAAATGGATGAATTCCTCAAGTTTAACAAACATAAGAAGAAAGAAGAAGAAAAAGAAGAGGTTGAAAAAGAAGTAAAAAGAAAGAAGATTGAAGTTAACATTACAACAAATATTTTAACAGAAGTATTTCTTCGAATTTTCTACCCCATTTCTGCATGCATGACGAAAAATATATCAGTTGGAATTTTAAAAACATTGGATTACTCACCGATTGTTATTTTAAATCATGGAAATAAAATGGTTTCATTTACTGAAACTTCTTGGGAATCATTTATGAAACATCTACATCTTTTGGAATGTTATTTAAGTAACAACACATTTGGAAGAAGAACAAGATTAAGTTTATTAGAATCAAATATTGAAGTTGATATAGTCAAACATCGTGGAGGACATATCGTTCGCTTCAGAGATTTAACTAGACATGATGTAAAATTACATTTGACAAAAGAAGAATTTTACACTTTAAGTTGTACTACCGGTCCCGTCACCAGATATTTAAAACAACTAATATTTTCAAGTGCAATAATCAAAGACTATCTAATCGATACATTGGACAGACAACCTTTCGTTCCACTTTTATACGGTCCTGTGGATACTTCTATTTTTAATCGAATACCTCAAGAAGTGGATATGTGGAGACAATTGAACAACTATCACACCAACTTTAATATCGACGAAGAAGCGCAAGAAGTTAAAGAAGAACAATCGTGTATGTAGTCAGTTGCTGATGAGACTTCATCATGAACAAACGGGTTTCGTTTTCTAATACGCCACATTTAATGGATGTTAAAAGAGGTATAATTGAATTTCAAGCTTTTCGAGGTAATGATGGAAACTTTATTATCAAAGAATTAGTAATTTTGGATATGAACACATCTGTAGTTTATCATTACTTATTTAAACCTCCATTACCATTCAGTAGACTAACAACTAAAGCGAAAGTTACAAACAAATGGTTGAACAAACATTTTCACAACTTAAGATGGGATGAAGGTTTTATTAATTATAACATGATGCCGCACATTATGAATCATTATTGCAAAGAATTCAAAACTATCTACACAAGGGGATTGGAAAAAGCTAATTGGATACAATCATTTACAACTAACGAAGTGATTAATGCAAAGATGGATAGAGATTTCCAATGCTACTTTAATGAACTTTGTATTTCATCAAAGAGTTTTAAACATCGAAGGTCACAGTGCGCTTTGAAGAATGCTTACCGCCTGAATAATTTCCTTCAACAGAATGGTGGGGGTAACATCGACAATAAAAGCGAGAGCGCTACCATAACGCAGCATGAGTATTACTCGAACCTCCGAAGAGACAACATCTCCGACGGACATTATTATTAACAACAAGATTAACAATAACATTAAGATGGCATCGCAGAACTTCCTTCAGAATTTGGTTGATCAATTCAACGCTCATTCGAAGTCAACAATCTTACCAACGAAGAGATGTTCGGAACTAAAAGAAGAAAAACATTATATCATACATACAATCAAGAAGATGGACACTTCAGTGGGCGATGCTATAAATTGCACATTGAGCGAGGCGCCGTATACAGTTGGTGACGAACCGAAGTTTCAGATATTCCTACCGAAACGATTCGTACAACTTCTACAGAATGAAGATCTTCGTGTTATTCAACCCGGCGCACTCTATTTGGTTTCACACGGACCGAGTGGAAACAACTCAACTGAACTAACTATTCATGTAACACCTTCTACTAATTAGTTTGTACATAGTATTGTAAATATATGTGTTTGTAATGGTTTCTCAATAAAGATAATATAAAACAGAAAAGAAAAAATAAAAGAAGCAACATATTGTTATGTCTTTATACATAGCAATATGTTGCTTTTTTAAAAATTCCACGGGATGACCTTGACCCAATTTTGTGTGATAATAAAAGTGAAAATTAACTTGTGAAATTCATCAGTCTACGACTACCTTTCGTACCGTACGCATCTCGCTCTCTATCACTAAATACAAAACTTCAACATGTCCCTAAAGGTTAAGTGTGCATCTTACGATACCAACACCATTACAAGTTTTGAACAACTTGAAGATTTAACAAACGAAATGCGAGTTTTACTTACCGGTGGTTATCATTTAACTGTTGATGTTAGTGCTACTAATATAAGGATGTTTACTAAAACAAAATATTGCGATGATGAAGTATTTCTTTCTACACAACCTACAACATCTTCATCGCCGACTGGTCAACATAACATCAAGTTCCACAAGTATTACCAATGTTAAATAACTTTTAACAAATAGAACTAAGGAATCACGTGATCAACGTCAAGTGGGGTGATATTTTGTAAAAACTAATCATTCGCTTCCCGACTGTCGCTGCGTCAACACCTAATTTTTAAAGATGTTATACAGAATGATGATTGAACTTGATGGAAAAATCTATGGAAAAGATTACAATACAGTTGAACAAATGACTGAAGATTTAGAAATATTAACTAAAGAAGGATATCAAGCTAAGTTAATTTTGAAATTTCCTGAAGTACATCCACTATCAACTGAAGAACTTATCGCTATGGCTAAAGCGGAGAGAGAGAAAAGGTCTGAAGAAAACAAACAGACAAAGTCTGAAGAAGATAAAAAGAAATAAACTTCTTAAGTATCAACATTCCTTACATTAGTAAGGTATAATTTTTTAAAACTTCGTTTGGATGACCTTGAAATTACCCCCCCACCACTTTTTGTAGTACATAAAACTCGCTATTCAACACTATAAGCTCTTATTCTTTCACTGGACACAGCAGCGTCAACATGGAAGAACAAAAATACAAATACGAACCCCGTTACTGTTGTGAACAACAATGTACAGATTTAGGACCAATGATGGTGGACGGGTTAGCTTGCACTAAATGTGAATTCTTTGGATCTTGTTACTGCAAGTGCAAAACAAAACAACTACCGCCACCAGAATTGCGAACCTTCAAATTTTACAAATCAAGATATTTTCATACATGCTGTCCTCAAAGATGTTTCAAATTTCATCCTCTCGATCTAGCTCATTGTCAACGCACCATGTCTCATCAAAATGATTTTTGTACACATATGATAATGAGATGTAAATACAGATCAGATTGGTATTCCGATCCTGTAGAACCATCAAATGTGTAAGTTCGGTTTTACACTATTTTTTAAAACTTCAATTGGATGACCTTGAGCTTTCCCCCACCATTAGTTTTTTAGATTTCCCCCTACCATAAGTCTTTTAGATTTCCCCCCACCATTTGTTTAAATTTTGTATCTTATTGAATCCACCTTTGAAATTATTTCACTTTCAACACTCCGACTAACAACATGGGATCGCCTTTCGTCAAGTTTCAACATATAATAACTGACAGGGAAGAGTTGGAGGAAATATTTCAAAATTTGCTCTCTGTCATGGATAGATATAATATGAGATGGATCAGACTTGATGTTCATTATTTACGTCCTCGTGAATATTCTTCATCATCGAGTGAGGACGAAACAACGACTACTTCAGCTAGGGTGTTTCGATTTTCTTCGTCATCGAGTGAAGACGAAACAAGGGCTACTACTTCAGCTAAGATATTTGAATTGAAAGACGAAGAAGAGGAACTTAGCTATTTACTTAATAACAAGCTCATGCTCACCGAAAAATAGGCCTCCTTCCTAAGCACCGATCTTCATTCACTCACCGACTCTCGCACGATGAACAACTCTCCGTTGGCACGAATGAATTCTAGTTTCGAAGTAAATTCTAAAGAAGATTTGCAAGAGATATTTAATACTTTACACGAAATTGTTAGTAAATTCAACACTGTTAAAATGAGTCTGGAAATAACTTACGCCTGTCCTATTTGTGATAAGGTTGACAGTTCTGATGAAGATAGTTTGCTAAATCTTACTCCGCTAACACCTCCACAATCAGACACGACGACAGCAAGTACGGAAACAAATGGTGAGCAACCTCCTTCCCCCACCACTTCGTTGTAAATCAACTCCCCCACCGCTTCGGTGTAATTAAATTCCCCCCACCGCTTCTTCGTTTAACTAACGTTCCTCGCTTTAATTTCTCATTTCGTCTCCAACATTTGAACTATCGACATCACTTGCTTCCAAATTTCAAACACCAAATAACAACACTAATGATGGATATGATGGATGAAGTTTCCTTCGTCACAAGGATGGAAGAGGAAAAGATGAAAGAAGAAAAATTGAAATTGGAAATTAAACGATTGGAATTGGAACGGCAAAACCAACTCGAGGTATTCCGTTTCTTCAAGCTCGTCAAGTACGTCATCTGGGGACTCTGCCTCTACCTCATCCTCGTCGTCGGCGTTTGCTTTTACAACTCCGTGTTTCATCACAAGAATTCAACCTGTATTGCACATTGATTGTATTTGTTTTTGCACATTGATTGTATCTGTTCTTTTTTTACGAATAAAGTTCAAAGAAAATTGAATCCGCCTATCCCGCTATCACCGGGTAGTTCGACTCTCAGAACTATTTCCTGTGGTAGCGGGATAGGCTTTTTTAAAACTTACTCGGGATGACCTTGACATACTTTCCGTAACCCACTTATCAAATTGAATTTCAATTTTGAACTAACTTTTAATTTATGCGTACCTCCCCCTCCTCTAATACATTCTCTAACCGACCGGAAGCTGTGTGCCCCGGCGCATGGCTTCCGGGGTTGCTGACCTGAGCCAGCGGTAACCAAAACACACTACTCATGGCAATTCTCTAAGACCAATTGTATAGTTTTCCATTAATTCATACCACTTAATATTTTCTGTGGAATTCAAGTAACTGTTCTTAACTAAATTTAAGGTGCAATTTAGTTTTTCTTCTTTCGCACTATTATCATTTAAACACTGAAGATACACACATATTTATATCTCATCACGAACCTATACTGTACACATTCCGCACAGAATGTTCAGTTTAATGGCCGCTTTTTAATAGTCGTCATTTTCGGAATGCGGAATAAGTTATAGGCTACTTAATATAGTTTTGTGAAGTTTTATGAAATATAAATTCCTTACGGTATTATCTTATATTCTAGTGATGTGTAGCCAATAAAACAAATTGAGATGAAACATAAATCACAACACAACACTCCTAACCTATCCTATCAGCTCTGACCAATTCGCGAACTAACCCTTCCTTAACCTAATCTAACCTACGTTTTAGAATAATAATGCCACGCGTTTCATAACCAAACAAATAATCACAAGAGCTGAACATTTCTGGTAGTAAGTCAAAGCCGGCATTAAAAGCCAAACAAGTAAGTGATATTGAATTAACGGAATAGTTCCTATGTTTCAATGTTCCGATGTTCACAAGGGCTAATGGCAAAATTCCAATTTTCAATGATGGGCAGTGCCTTTGTCAATTATCGTACAGTTCTGGTGTATACATAGTCAATGATTCTATTCCCATCAATTTTTCGCAGAAACAACTACAGAACAAACATTTTTATGACAAACAAAAACTTTAAAATTGTTTAGGAGAAAATGTAAAAACCTCTTAGCATACAATTACAGATAAGAATAGACATCAGTAATAAGTATATGTAGACATCTCAGAATAGCATAGATTCCCTCTGTGCACTCTTCAATCATCAAATTTTGATTTGAAATACAAACAAATGTGGGCCTAGCCTTAATGAGAAAAATATGTCTTTTAATTGTTCACTATGAATATACGATCACTATGTACCGTAAGTAAACGAATCTTGAATTTATCAAAACAAGAGCGAACCAGAGGATTGATCACCGTAGAGCTCGATATTAATGGACTGGTTTGGATAATGTAATCAGCTGGTCGTCCCCGGCCCCTGAGGGGCTGACCAAACGCGGCTGGTTGTAAATTAAACTACAAAACCGCCGGGAATCGAGGTACTGTAAGTGGAATACAACTAGTGGCTATAGAAAGAACGATGGACATGATATATATTTGGTTACATTTATTGTCATAATCCCAGGACTACTTATTGTGTGGTGGAAAAGTTTGATTCTATTTTTGTTTCGTAGGTCGTTGGAGTGACAGGTAAATAAACTGATGTCAATGAAAATGTGTTTGAAAAAAGTTTAACTTATAAAATGTATGCAAAAGGAAATTTTTGAAAATTTTTATTTCAGACCATTTTAGAACTGAAAAGAAGTTTATGCAATGTATCTCTTTCCGAACCTAAATAATATAAATATTATGTATACTACCCTGCTGAGGAAAAATGCATTATCAACATTCTACTCAAAATGAGAAGACCCTGTCCAGTAAAAACCAAAATGCTAACCAGTATATTTTGTCGTAATAAATATTTCTGTCTTAGTAATTTTTATTTTAAAAATTATGTTTTTTTTCATAAAAAATATATGAAAAAGTTGTTATTTATTATAGGTGAAAACGCTTACTGTTTGTAGAAGACGTCTTATGCTAACCAAAAGTACCGTAAGTGTCAATTACTGCTCTTTTGCTTAGTGATATCCGACTCTATAGACTCAATACATTAGTTAGTTATTCACAGATGTGTAGACTATGTTTGCCTCATAAAATAATAACTGTAACTCACCTTTACAATTAATAAGAATCACAATTGAAGTTTATATTAATCATATCAAAATATTTGTATTTTTCAACTTGTATTATTTTTTCCAAACAAATTCCACATTTACATTTTTAATTTACTTTAAATTAATCGTGCGCTTGCATGTGAATAATTGATTTCTAACACCAATGTTAACAGGTTAACAAGGGAGTTTTTACAATGAAGTTAAGAGTTTATGACATTTCTCGTCGCACTACGTTGAATTTTACTAACAAAAACTACAATAAAAATTGTATTTATTATTTTTTTAATGATAATTTTCTTTTGAATTTAAAAGATTGTTTCCGAATACGAGTTGATTTTGTTTTTGGAATTTAATTAATTATCTCACTATCTCATTAGTGTTACTATGTTTTATCTGACAGTCTACTTTCTTAACAACTGACATATTAAACACTATTGATTACGAAATGAGCAATAATGTAACAAATATTGCGACAATGATTTGTAATCAACGATAATGATTGATTGCCTGTGTCTGTGCCAATGATAACTTGGTACCTACGCCTTCTTATCATTGGTACTACCAACGTACTATAAGTTAATGGTAATACCGTAACAGCGTATTCTCTTTGAGGAAATTCGCTAAAATGTGAGACAGTCTGTAATACTGGTGTACATTTTTAAAGAAAAATATAACAATTGCTAAGAGGAAAAATATTATTCTTTGAGTTTTATTAGAATCCAATTACAGTCTATTGTTACTCTTTTCGTCTTTCAACTTTGAATAAATTCTCGAAGAATTGGTCTGACAAACATAATCCGATATCGTATTTTGTTCCGATGATAATGATTAGAAGACATAACTTTATATAATTGGCATACACTTACATCATAGTATTAGTAAAACAGATCTAAGCACTTAGTACAATAATAAAGTCCGTTGGGGTTAAGTACAAAGAATGACGGAGAAGAAAACAACGGGATTTTTAAATTCTGTAACTCACATTTTTTATATGATATGCATACTTTTATATTACTTTTATAGGTTTTTCCTTCTTCGTTTTACCTTAAAAGCAGCATAGACTGTTAACGTACAGACCTCATGGGGCATTATGGAGTGTAAATTGGGATTATTGGGCATAGCTACAGCCTAGAATTGAACCTTTCGCTAATTTATTACAATCTCGTATTAGAGTATAGGATAGAATGTAAGGTAAACTAGAGCTATAAATTAAACGAAGGTGGTTACTTAATCTGTCATATTGTAGTTATAAATATACTAGAAGTGGATTAATAAACTCTAAATTAGTTCCTAATTTTTAGTGCTTAAACACGGATGATAGATCTTTCAAAAATTAAAATAGAAAATATAAAACCTACTGCCGCAAACATGACAGGTTTTAAAATGAAATGTTTCTAGAACAAATATAATTTAATATTGCAAACAACAATAAAATATTTACATAATTAAAAAAATTTTGTTGCGGATAATAGCTTTTAAAGGACGTACATTCGCATCCCCACGGGCTTCTCACATTTCCTGCAAACTTGCAGTTTGTTACTTTTCGTAGATTTTATTGAGGAAAAGTAGCAAAAAGATTGTTCTCTAAAGATTGTGTACAAAATCCAAAAAATACAAATAGGGGGTTCTTATCTAATTAATTTTAGTTGGCTGCAATATTGGAAAATTAAAAAAAAATATATAATTGAAAAAATTGAAAACTGAAATACATAAGGCAACATAAAAATCAAAGGAGATCCCACATAAAAGGTATACTGTCAAAAAGGACAAAAATCTACATATTTGATCACTTTAAAGTATTTACCCTGTCTTGATATATATTTCCCCCCAAAACTAAATTATTAGCAAAGTTTCAAGAAAATTGTTTCAGCCATTTTAGAGATCCGTGAGTTTACATAAGTACAAATTAGTACTCGTATTAGAGTATAGGATGGAATGCAGGATCAAACCAGAGCTATTAATTAAACGAAGGTGGTTACTTAATCAAAATACTACATTAGAAAATAGTAAATTTAGTAAAATAAAATATATATACAAACAAAGGCGGAAGCATTTACGTAAAACATAACAACCACTCCAACAGATTTACACAGCTCGATTGAAGACTCATCCTGAGAAGGAAATACAATTAAGTGTTCCGTGCAAATCAAAATCAACGTAGCGAGCTCGGGATTATACTCGTCGCGAGAGGGGGTGATGAGGGGGACTAATTCTCGAGTATAGAATCTGTTCCCGCGCGCGCCAAATCCAATTATCGCCAGCGCCTAATCCGCCACTTGTTGCGGCAGACATGCGCGCTGCCTGGCGGCAGGGCACCTCAGTTGTGTTTCCGCCGGCACCCGAGAGTGTCGTGTTTCGCCGCCCCGCCGCCAGACCGCGTGTGCGTTGTTTGCGTGCCGCCGGATTATGTTTCCAGGTAAAAGCTAGTGATTTACCATAAAATAATTGTTGCGCTGCGGAGAGACGCATGCAATACGCCTTTAAGTGCCCGGTTGTTAAGTGTTTATGTTAAGCTCTGCTGCGACGTTGGGTGTTAATAAATTTTGGTAGATTGAATATTTGTAATGTAATAATATTAGCTCGTAATTTTCTTTCGATTAAATAATAAATGTTATTATAGTATTACTTATCGTTCATACAGTTAATGGATTAGAGCGTTTTAGTTGTATCACTTCTAAAAATGTCTAGGAAAATTAAAAAGGCGTTTATTTTTTTGTTTTTTGTGTGTTTTTTGTTTTTTACATTGAATTTCCATGACGTTAATTGGATGACATCATTAATCAAGATATAAAAACTTCTTGCTGTGTTTTAGGTCTTGTCTTTTACAATATGAAATTATCAACACGCATTGATAATTTCTTTATTTATTTCAATTTAAAATTTACAGCGAATGGCTCAATTTCAAGTAAAGCTAACTACCTTGAAATTTTTAATTTCTAAATGAATACTTTACATCCGAGGGAAAAAATAAGCTTCGTCGTTACCATTAGTTTACCGGGTATATATTATTGAATCTCCACCATTAATATGCTTTTGGATACTTCCTTGGGCTGTTGGTAAATAACTTTGAGTATTGATATTTATTAACTATTATAATTCATCTCCAGTGGCAGTTGCGTGGTGGAGGGTTTGCCCCCCGAGTGCAGAGCTTTGCGTGAGGCGTTCCGTCAATAACGTTACAAGAGTAATTTTTTACTCAGTCACTCTATAGATGACTGGGGTGTACACTTTACTAATCATAAATGATGTTCTTCATAGTACAACCTATGTATTTAAAGCACTCTTCGTGTAGCCTACATATTAAAACTATCATAAATTTACATATTTTATTTTTAACTCTAATACTACGTTAACTAATAAATTAATTTTGTCGTTAACCAGCATTGTAAGATACAAAACCTATGAACAAATGGCAGAGTTAATTGTAAATTGTTTTTATGTGAGTTATTTTCCGTTTATTACCTGCCAACAGTTTTTTATCATCTCTTCATCCACAACAAATATTTATTATTACATTTTTAAAATATTAAAGTTTTATTGCTTTTTTAATAAAATTTTATATTGGAAAGAGAAAAACTCTGTTAACCTGTCATCAATAGCCAATAGATTCTGTTCTATCTCATCAGTAGACAAAAATTTGATTACACATTTTGCAGTCTCAATCGCGTATTGAAATAACCTTTACAGATTTTGAAAGGATTGGCTATTTATATTTAAATAGTACTAACGTACTTGTTGCTCGAAATCGAGCACTTTAGTTTAAATACTTTTTACAGGTTAGGCTTGTTTAATGCAGTTTCTTTAGTCAGTGTATCCTCCATGGTTTAACATAACGTCTATGGAATGAATAGACAGATGTTCTTGCTAGTGTGCTTTGTTTACTTGTTACAGCTGTTAAACTTGAAAACCTTTTAATTTTCTTATCAATGTTATTATAATAGGGAAATACAGAACTTTAAGGGCATGCAGGGCTCTTCCATTTACATGGATGTTAACAAATTAACTTTAGAAACAACTTCAAGCCTATCTCTATCTTATGACACCAAAATCATGAAAATCGATTGAAAACTGCAGGAGTTCCTTGTACAAAAATACATGTCGGCTATTAAATATGTATAGATAATTATGTATCTCAAAGAATAGTAACCCCGCATAAGCCGGGCGAAGTACAGACTAAATCATGCAGCACTCCATGGAGATATGTTTCATTAATTTGTTGCGTGTTTTTTTTATTTATTTTTATTACTCAGTTGGTTTTAGATGGAATCGTAGTACATTTAACATCCAGAAGTTATTGTAGGTACAATTAAAAATATATATATATATATATATAAAACACGAAGTATTAATATAAGATTATTTATAGAGTTTTTACTATTCCTTCATTACTAGTTAAGCTTAAATACTATTTTTTATATACAGGAGATTACAATTAAAATCCTATGAAGATAGTCGAAAAGTTAGTCCAACTCTTAAAAGAAGTTCAAATGTAGAACGAATCTATAAATCTTAAAATATTTATAATGTAGAAATAAACCACTCTTTCTCACCAATTTTTACAACACCATTCTCCATTAAAATTTACTTTAAATCTTAATCTACACTATTTAAAATTCAATATAAGTGATATTCTCTGAGGAATTAAGGCTCACTGGACTATTTCACTAAATGGAAATGCGATTCTTCCGGCATGAAACACAAACGATTAATTTACGTAATATCTATGTTCCATATAATTATACTATAGTTAATTAATTAATGTAGTTTCATTATTATTTCATGAATCGAAAAAACTAATTAAATCTGTTTGTATAAAGTTGAAAACAGAGTAGGCCTACTACTAAAATTATATTACATATTTGCTGGAATTGTGATTGTGTAATGTCTCATTTTTGTGTTATTACCTTGTCGCATCTCTTATTATAACAACTGACTTTTACATTTCTTCACCTTCCAACAAAATATAACTATTAATTTAGCCGGAGTAATTAATTAATAAGTGAGATTTTAGTTTAATAAAGTCTATCATTTTTATCCCTCTGTTTCAGCTGTAGTCTTTGATAAAGGGTTAGGCCTACATTCTTTAAAAAATCATTTCAAATTAATATCTGCTACTGTGCTGTCAAATTATATTGCTAATATGCTGTTGTGCATCAGTTTATGACATTTAATGACATAAACTATGTATAGATCAATGCCAATTGTGAACATAAGAAACCTGTATTTTACGAATATATTGTATATTTTCTTTTTCACCTTAATTCAAATTTTTCTCGTACCCCTCATAAGTTATTAAATAATAATCAGATCATTTACATATACCGTAGTAATTGGAGGTAGAGTACACGGAGCGTCCAACATAGAAGCCAGTGAAAAGTTGACAAGTCAGTCAATGATGATTGTTCACATAAGGAAAAGATGGCCGAAGCTTCCCTATGTCCGCAGTGCAGTCTGTGACCGTGAACGTGAATCTACTTCAGCAGATCTGACAGCTTATATTCGACCTGGATATCTCGCAGACAAGAGTAGAATAAACTAAATAAATCATCTCACCTTCCCTCGGCTTACAACTTTGAATTTAAAATAAATTTCACAAGTTTCAGTTAACAACTAAATGTAGACGTTAAAACTACAGTTATAAGGATATGGAATCGTAGTTGTATAATAATTTTAATTTATTTGATACGGATAATACGTGGCAAAAAATGTTTGCATTTTTGTGAAAAATATCTTAAATATGTTATGCTCATTTTCAATGGATCATATAAACTTTGTGGAGTAACACGCATATCGGTCAGAAAAGGTTTCAAAATATCTTGAAGAGTATTTATTTTTTTATAACTGTAACAATGAAATTTGTACATAGGATTCTGCATTACGAAAATTAAGGTATATTATACGAACCGTTTTTTTTTCAAAATATTCTAACTTTAATGGCTATTTATGAAATCAAATTTTCCCTGCAACTTTCAAGTTGTAAAGAGTCAAGTAATCGAAAACAGACTGCTAGACGGCAAAGTTAGTTTATGCTCTTTTTGAGGACTTGAAAAGCAAATATTTTGTATTACCACACGTACACACCGGCGAATAATCAGGTTAAAAATTTACTCACAGAAATAAAATTTCAATTTAATTTTGAAATTCAATTTCAAAATTTCAAGGTATTGTTAATTACAATAAAACTTAAAATATTTTGTATAAGGTCATTCTGGTTATCAAGGCAAAATTCTGTTAAATACAAATTTAAACACAACTAAACCTGAACACAAAACGTTCAATTTTATAAAGTCCTAAAATGTCGTGGTTATATTAAAACCAAACTGTACAAGTCATAGGGTTAAGTCCATCTATTAGGATTGTTGGTTTAAAATTATAATGACGTGATATTGGGATTATGTGTGCATATTGTATATTGTATGTTGATTGGAAGGCAAGTTCAGAAAGCCTATCATTGGACTGTCTACTCTGGGATTAATAATCGCCTTCCCCGATACAGATGGTTCGGTGTATCTGTGATCACAATACGTCTCACCTCTTTCGAAAAAAGAGGATGGACGAGGGATGGGATGGGGTTACTTTTCTTAAATTGTCGGTCTTTTGTAGGCTAACTAGGCCATCATCAAGATCCTAAAATGTTGCATTTGATCTGTTACAAAACGCGAATAAAGTCAATTTTAGAATTGACTCATCGAAAGCCATGAACACAGATACACCGAGCCATCTGTAGGTAATGTGACCAACGTCTTGGTTAAAATATATATCATATACCGTTGCTACAAAATATATACAATTTCCATACCATTTTCTATCTGGAATGTGATTCCGACTACTCGTGGAAGGAATTTCCTTGAACATAACTAATTTACAGCACTAGTAAGTCTATGTTTACTTGTAGGGAAATATATTACAAATTCTAACCATTATGTTTCAATACCGTAGCAATTTACAGGTAGCAATTTGTGTATAATAAAATTAAAATTGGAAATTATTCAGCCATAACTAAGTTAATAGTAGTGAATATATCGTAGAATCAAACTAAATAAAACAAAATGCATTTTGAGTGACACTAATTTCCAGTTATAAGCTCTTAACAAAATAATTATGGTTACTAGGGATCGCAATGATGGTGACTGTTTACGAAATTCGACCAAAAACTCAATTCATCTTGAGCTAATTAGATTAAAAAAATTATAACTGGAACATCTGTTCTTCCTGGTTTGCTAGCATTTGTTATTATAACAGCTGTCTAATGATTTATTCAATTATCCTTCTCCCATAGGATTAACATTGAAACTTTAAAAGCCCATAGGGCGTAGCCCTGGGGGCCGATGGGAATTATAATGTGATTCTGCTCAAATACAGGACCCTACCTTTCTAACGGTATGCGTGGATTTCTCCTACGATGCACACGAGCTGAGAAAAAATGAGGAAACGAAACATGCTTGCCTATTAATATATAGATAGGCTTAATGCTATGAATTAGAATGCATAACTTTATTTCTCCTTGTAGGTTATAACAACTTATTCCTTTCTATAATTAATTCTATTGATGCCTCATTGAGCCAGTGAATTATGTTGTACAAAGTAATAAAATCACACAAAACCTGGGCTTTAAAATTGAAAATCATTATTTTGACATTTTACTATTTTAAAAACTCATAAAAGTATAAGGTGAACTTTTACTGATTTACAATAACAATAGTTATTTTATTTACTATTACCAAACTGGTACAGGCATGTAAGTTAGGTATTTTCTAGATTGATTTTTGTCTTGGTTTCCCTTAAGGTACGGTGCAGAAGTATGATTTCGTACCAGTTTTCTGATATATACTTAGATTCAGCAAAGTTTTCAACCCATCTAGGTCAAGAGGTGCCCTGATCCGTTGATTCATTCTCAGTTCACAGGCTGCAATGCGGAATCAAAGACGTCCCAGCGACTTTGCATTATTGAATTACCTTCTCTACGTACCAATGCAGTATACTGTACTTCTATCTATGGATACATGCAATCAAAATTGTTCCTTTGTTAATTGATTCTTCTTTTTATTAACTAATTGTATTGAATTACGAGTTAAATTCTGTTGAAATAAAACGTGGCCTTGGGGAGTTGTATGTTTAATATTTTTCACGACATCAGAAGTATTAGTTCCATAAAAATCAATTTAATATACCCGTTAATAGATTATATTTAAACATTTCATAGTTTTGTCATCTACAATATATCGTACCGAATGATTTTTAGTTGCTAAATGTTTTACTGTGGGTGTAAGACTATATCTTAACCGGATACTGAAAGTTATTTCTTCCACGTTAATGGGGCCAAACAAAAGTTAATTAGAAAGCAAATATATAGTTAATGTTAACATTAAATTTGCAAACATATAAAATAAATGTAATCACTAATATAAATAAAATGGAAGCCTTCACAGCACTATATGTAAAAGGTCTTTGGTCAGAAGCAATTCTGAAGAGTGGTTTTATAGAATCACCAATATTACAATAACAGCTCAACTTTCCACCACACTTTTGTGAAATCTGTAATTTAATCTAAAAATGGACTCGAAAAGTTGGGCTGAGACCAAAAAGTAACTTACAAAATCTTTTCGATTACTCTAAGAATGAAATAATGTGCTTTTCTGGTATTTGGCAATAATGTGCTTATTGACACTTAACCTAAGCTTTTTTATAAGGTTTATTAATTTTTTTTAATGTAAATGGGCATTGAAAAATCGCCAACAAACGTTCTTAATAAAACTCTTTGGACCTGATTACATTGTTATGTGAATAAGAATTCAGTAAGTCCCTAATATTGCTACAAAAAATTAATTTTATGTTTTAGTGTCATCTTTTTTAAAACTTCATAATTGAGTCATGTATTATAGATACCACGAGAGACAGAAATTAGGAAATACCATTATGTATGTCAAGACCTGTTTTATTTTCGAGGTGTAAGAAAAACTAACTATATAAAAATTGTGGCTATCCTAAATCATTTAAGGTAAGAGTATGAAAAAAATTAAAATATAAAAATAATTATGTTAGTAAAAAATTCAAACCTACCAGCAGTAAAAAAGTATTAAATATGTTTTTTCAAAGCCCACAGACTACATCATTTGTAGTAGTTAATTTTTTTTTTAAGTCTCTTTGGTAATTTAGTTTAATGTTACACCTTTCTAAGTTATTGTTATTCTTTTTTAGCTGGATAAATTATAGTCTTATAACATTGCGTATATTGTAACATCATATAAATACAGATAGCATTATTATATTAACAACATTAAAAAAAATACAAACAACATGTAACTTTAAACTTAACGTTCGTGATAAGAACATTGGTTTCACGCTGTTATGGATATTTCAAATGATTTGTAAATTATCGAATGATTCCGAAAGATCTCGTATATTGTAAGCTATATCAATGAAAGCCAAGAACCAAGTAACCATGCAACTAGAATCTACTTGTCAATGAAAATATTGGTTTTGGATTAAGATATACGAATTCCCACAGTACATCATGTAAATTTTATTTAAACCTTACTACCTCATAATTTTGTATTTTGAATATTGATTATTAAATGTATACATTACATATATAATTTTAAATTTAATTAAATGTCTTTAAAATACGATTTTAGCCAAACTATACTATGCTACTTATATCCTTCAGTGAAATAATTAACAAAAATGACGTTATTGAAGTTTACTGTGAAAATCTATATTGTTTGTATAAAACTTATAAAACTTAACCTAGTAAAAGTAGTTTCTTGTTTGTCGTAGTAATGTATAAGATATTAGAATAGTGAGACTTTTTATCAACTATTAATAATTAGAATAGACTACTGCAAGCCATAAATATAATGTAAAAAATTTTTGCTAATGATGTTTTGAATTTTTATTTATTAACATTTTTACTGGAAGAATTTATCTAACCTTTACCACAACACTGTAATCAAATAGATTACAATTAAGAAGGTTTACAATAAAAGTAAAAAATTAAACAACATTGTAGCATTTCAAACAAGATTTTAGTATAAAATATAAAATGTAAACACAAAATATATATTAATGTATAAGAATGTATTAATATGGAACCTTATGTTAAAAAACAGCTCTTTGTAAGTTATGTCAAATCTAGTGCATCTATTCTATTGTAGCATGGCTGTTTTAAGAGTGGCTGACATCAAATTAAAACTTAATGTTAGTTTACTACTAGAGGATAGTATTTGTATTTTCTTAATAAAATAATAATAATTATAAAAAAAAAAACAAAAAAAAACTACCTCCTGTAGTTACACCAAGAAAACGTTGACAAGCCAGTTTTGTTCACTATTTCCATAAAAGTTAAATAAAAGCAAGTTCAGAGGTTGTAACTTGAAATATATTTCTGTATGACAGCGCAATAAACACACTGCTGCGCTTTAATATGGTAAAAACCAGCCCTGCCTCCAGCGATCAATCTGTATGATACAAATGCGATTCTATTTTTATACGTTGAAAATTGTTTAGAAATTCAAATTTATGTATGGAATCACCTTAATCGAGAATTTTGATTTCCCACATTTAAAATCCATCCTTAGTTCCGATTGTATTACAGAAACTAAGAGAAATCATTGTGTTCGATAATGTTAAATAATTTTACCCAAATATTAGTGCATAGGAAAATTGTGTAACTTAAACATTTAAACATCAATGTCACATTAATATTTTTATCGTATGTTTAAAAATATTAATAAATTATTAATTTTATACATATTATAATATTAATTTTACTTTCTCCCCCTATACCATAGTATATGGAGAAAGTATTGTTTTCGTAAAACACTTCGCATTAGTTTGATGATGTATATATCCATTTTGGAGCCCCCTTTCCCCCTATAAATGTATATATTGAGAAAGTATTGGTTTCGTCAAAATTTTAAAATTTGAGTTGTTGGTAAATTTATCCGTTTTGGTGCCCTCTGAGTCCAAAAAAGTGGTTTTCGCGTGATGTCTGTGTGTGTGTGTGTCAGGATGTAAACAGAGCTAGAGGATGCCCTAATGGTCCGATTTCGGTGAAATTTGGTATGTAGGTCCAAACGCACGATAATTCCAGGCGTTTTTTTTCATTTTTTAGAATTTTTGATTTTTAAGGGTGTTTTACCCCCAAAAACCCTCAAAAAACGTGAAAAATCCAAATTTCTCAAAAACGGCTCTAACGATTTTGATTAAAATTTTGTGGTTTATTAAGCTTAAAATGGTGAATAAAATTTCACCACCCGCATCTTCGAGAAAATGCTCGTTCAAAAGTTATAGTGTAGTAAGTGTTTCAAAAATCAATTTTTTGGATTTTCAAAATAGCTGTTATTTTTAAATAAATTTTACTTATCACCATTAAATCAAGCTCAAAAAACTAAATAATCCAGTATCTAAAATTATTGCTCTATGTCAAGTGGTTGCGGAGATAATTCAATTTTTTGTTTAGCGGTAAACGCAGTACGTTGTTAAAAGTCACAGACGCGCGTAGGGTCAAACTCGCGCTGCTCAGCTGGTAGCTATCCGACTGAGTCATCAAGACATTTATGTTTGAAGCTTTTAACAGCTTTTTTTATATTTTTGGGAGAAAGTATGTGTCAGTTAACTGATACCGTTTATTTAATACTAGATTAGCTGTCCCAGTAATACTTTAGTTCTATTTATAAATGGAATATTAATTTTTAACCAGGGAGGACCTTGCAATACTTTTTAATCGATTTATTTCACTCTCAAAACTGATGTGCTAAAAATCATTTTTAAGCACTGCTTCAAAATATGGCATAGGATAACCTTATCTTTCAACCAGTAAACAAATTAATCAATATTTTTTTTCTTCTATGAAAACCCATATTTTACTAACCAAGCCATCATTAGTATCTCATAAAAAAATATATTTAGACAAAATCGTAATGAACCCTATACAATTATAAAACTATTTAAAGAATTCATAAATTTATGAAATGTGGATTTTAAAGGCACTATTCCCGTTATATCAGGCAAGTGTAAAGTATGATTATATAATTATCTTCAACAGTATAGAATCCAACCCTTCCGTTAAGTACAATATTTTGTAATCATTTATTTAATTTTGTTATGATTTTGTAATCAATATATTTATCATAAACACATTTTACATCGTGTTTTCAACCACTTTAACTAATTCCTTCTATATTATATCACACCCTATGTATAATTTACTTTTCGTTGACTAGCTCTACTAAACATTGGCTGAATAGGCGGTAGCTAGCGTTAAATGGCTCACTAAGGAAATAGTAAGAGAATCGGTGTTATTATGATACTACTCTCCTTAACCCTCTATTACTTTTGCCATACAGTGATGATTTCGGCAAGCGTAGAGAGAAGCTAAGGTCTTGAATATTTCTAGTAAATATTACTGAATGTGAGTTAAAATTTTGACTATTGATTGAATTGAATTGAATTGACTATTGACTATTGACTATTGACTATTGAGTTAAAATTTTGTTTGCATAAAAACTCTAATTAGTTCAAGTTTTATAATTAATTGATGTTAATGTTGTGTTCCGGATAACGATCACACAATCCGGATGTATTAGCCGGCGGGAAATAGAGGGTGTTTATACCCTTCACGGAGCCAACATGTGTGGCTTTTCTCAGCGTAACTCCCAGATATTGACTTACCTGCTTGTGTAAATATATCCACTTTACCTTTGCCTCACTTATACGATCTGGATTTACCGTGATACTGTGTGACCATTTTAAAGTACGTAACGATGCCGTACCGATTTTATACTTTTTTAAAGGAGATACATTTTCCTGTAAGTTTTTCTAGTCAAATAAAAAAAATACATTTGGACAATAGAAATTGCAACTATTAAGAAAGTAGCATATCAAAAAAGTTAAATATTTATAGTAATACGTGATGTCTTTTAAGATTGAATCTCAATGAACTATCATGTCAATATAAATTCTTGTAATATTATAAATCTAAAACTTCCTACGACTAATTGTTTGTGTGTATAACTAAAAAGGAAATCCCAACGTATGTTGTAGTTTGACAAATTCACAATATAAAACATTAAACACTGTAATTAAACTTAAAAAAGATAATAATAATAAAAAGTGTGAAAAATTTATCTGCCTATAGTTAGTCATACAACAATAAAAAGAACACCAGTTCAACTGTTATATTGAATTTGTGCATAGACGTTGAGTTTAAAATTATTTTCCAACTGTATTGAAAGCGTTTCTAATTATAATTGCTTAAAATTAATATATTATGTTTATAGTCTTTAAACACTGAGTTGTCAAGTTTAAATTGTAAAAATAATATTCAACACTTTAAATAAATTTTAAAATAAAGACTTCAGATTTCTAATAATAATAAATTTGTATCTAGTATTATTAAGCTATTATTATTTAATAAATAAAACAAACACCCAACAAAAATCCAAATAAACAGAAAAAATTATTTCCTGATATCCTCATTGCAACAATGAGGAAATTATTGAACTATGTTAAATTACAATAATTTTTCAATATAAATCATATTAAATCAATCACTATTTTTTATTCAATAATACTAAGTTATTAATAATAGGTTACCTAATAATCTGTTATCTATATAATAGTAGGCAAGCATGTCCCTCTTTTCTCAGGTTGTGTTCATCGTAGGAGAAATTTACGCATACCGATAGACAGGTTTCCCATAGACGACCAGAATAACATTATAAATCAAATCAGCTCCCATACACCATACACGTTTTTAAAGTTTCAATGTTAATCTTCTGTGAGATGATTAACATCAGTGATTGATTGAATCAGTAGAAAGCTGTTGTAATAATAAATCATAGAAAATCAGAAAAACAGATGTTTAAGTCATAAAATATTGTAAACTCGAGATAACCTAGGGAAAACCTAATTTGGCCAGATCAACAGATATTGTAGTTTAATTTTAACTAGTGAGCGATATCTAATAATAATCAAAGGTCCCTTACAAAAGAAAGCAGCTAAGGTGAGAACCAATACTAACATTGACCACCACCTTGCTGGCTACACATGGGGAGCTAACGCACAAGTTCTGCGAACCAATGCTTTATCCCTGATATAGGGTACTCAACTGCTAAGAGTGCTAAGTACTGTGCTCCTGTGTTGTTTAATAGTGTCAATGTTAGAGAGATCTACGTCCAGCTAAACAGGACCATGAGAGCCATTAGTGGTACACTCATGGCAACCCCGGTATCCTGTCTTACGTTGCTGTGATATCTCTCCACCTGAAATAAGACGAAGGGATGCACTCATTAGGGAATATACTAAGATCTTATCTGCTCCACAGCTGTCAATCTATATCGACCGATTGATGTCCCGGACAACACGTCTATGGAATTCTCCCAGTTGATGGACACAAACTTCTCCTTCCATATAAACTAGACTTCCTACGGGGACTCTTTTCAAGGTCGGAACCGTTTTTTTAGCTGACCCGATGGTAGGGTAGGGGTAGGAGGTTTTGGGAACTCGGACATCCACGGATTCATCCTCGGAAGCCGTGGACATTACACAATCACTTCCGCACTGGGATGGAAAGATTTAATTATTGGAAATACGAATAGTGAATGACACAAGACCAGTCACGTGACTGTGGAGTGGAGTATCAAATTATGGAGAATATAGTCGCAGAGTGCCCATTGAGTGCTTTCGTAGAAGGGTTGATCGGTCTGCTTAGCGGAAGCGAAGCTGCGCTGCAATGGCTCAGCACCTTGGATTCAACTCTATAAAGATAGAATGTAGAACAACAATTCAGTCTTTTTACATATTTTGACTCAGGTGCTTTGTACCGCAGAGTTCAATTTATTATTCTTAACTCTTGTTGCCTGGCCAAATGAGCCATACTATATAAATATATGTAAAATTCTTATGTAAATTTTCCTCATTAATATAAAATTTCATTTTAAGTTCCAAGTACTATTGATAAAGTTGCTTTTTATTAAACAAATTTTCTTAGAAAGTAATTTAATTTCGTGATTAGAAAGTTATAATATGTTTTGATTGCTTGTTTAAAAAATAACTAAATCCTTTTCAAGTAGTTATGATTTGGTTTTCGTGGTAGGCATCATGTTACATATTTAAATTTAAATGCATTCGTGTTGAAATTATTGTGCGCATTCTAAACTTGAAATCATATATTTTAATACATCTATTTTATTTGGGATCTTTATTTTTTAGATAAATCCAATGCTAATATGTCATCCCCCGACCCTTCGATCCTTTCTTTGTGCAGTTCCATACGACCCGTTTCAATAGGAAAAAGCACTCTGTATTTTGTTGAAAGGGTTAACATTCATGCATCATCAATAAACGTACAAATAGCACTTCTCACCCACCATTGGTTGAGATATTAATGACATTCTCATTATTTACGTTATTTGAATCGTTTAGCAATATCCATTGAGACATAGATCAAGCTTTTTATTTTTCGATAAGTAAGACTTTTGTTAATTAATTATTCGTTTTCGATAAGCTTAAACAATTACATTTTATTGCTTAGAATATCTGCAATATCTTTAATGATTAAATTAATTATCTTAAATAATTGTATCGATTTCATTTACTTATATTATTACACTATATGGCGTGATTAACAAAGAAAAATGTAATGTTTAATGACCCCAAGTGACAGGGTAAACATGATATAAATTTGTACTTAATTACTTATTTGAATAAAATTAACTACATTAGCTAATTTAGGATATAATAAAAAATTTATTTACTTTACTTAATTTATATATTTAATATTAAGATTAATATTATATTTATGTATATATTATATTTAAATAAAAAATCTACTTTAATGTGACAGTGTTTTATTAACTACTTTTTTAATAGCTTTCAATATTTCCGTACATTAAGAGTAGACGGAAAATATACAAAATGAAAGCGTTTTTCAAGGGTAAAATCGATAAATATATTAAAGGGTGTATGAGATTTTCTTGTACACTAACATAAAGTTTAATTTGACCTGTACCTACGATTAAATATTATAATAATTAGGGATTGGTTCTTAAGCATAACTACAAAACTTTTAAATTCTTAATGTTTTTTTTTTTATGAAATTTTAACCAAGCAATGATTTTGACGCAAAGGGCTGACTTATTTTTTTATACCGTCACTGAAATATGGGTTACAAGTGTTATTAGGGTTTACTGTTAATATTTAAGTTCCTTAATTTATGGCATGAGCCATTCAAAATGCACAGTATTATAATATGTCCAGTTTTATAAACAGTTAATATAAACTAAATCTTCAAAACTATGTTTCAGAGAATGCTGAGATAAGGTGGTATTTCATTGCGAACTAGACGGGTCTTCAGCATCAGAGAAGATGAAAGAAGACTGGCATAAACTACTGCACGGCTTGTTAGCTCTGGCTCTAGTACTCGTTCCGCACGGTGAGTAAAATTTTTATATTTTTCTACAAGTTGCCTAAATAAACCTTATTTGGAAAGTTAATTAATTTAAGTTCTCAACATAACCTCAGGGAATGACTTGAAATTGGGTTAACACTATTTATCTCTATCGCCAATGTTCCAATTAAAGATTTCTTCCCGTCACAAGTTACTGAGTTTGGATCACGAGACTATAATTACATAAATGTTTATATTTCGGCCTAGAAAAGATGTTTTTTTTTAGTTTATATGTTTTATATAGGTTACTATTGTATAAATTGTTCTATGTGGTTTATATATTCATACTCGCCTACGGCTCGATGGGGGCTCCGCCCTCATGCCCCCTTAGGGGTTGCCCTAAATTTGTAGAATAATTAAAAGTCAAGTATGTAATAAGTTAGTTCCACGGAAGAGCTATACGTTGAAGACAGTAACAAAACGGTTTAATACATAAAATTCACAATCAATAGTAAAAGAAGCTTTGAAAAACTCCTATGAATCGGTTTTAGTACCCTTTCGTATTTAAAATTCGCTAACAAGATTTTAACTGCGAAATGATAATAATTTACGTAATATATGTAAATATTTCTAGGTTATGCTGGATGTAGGGTCCACCCCCTAATTGGTTACCCCAATTCCGTAATTACTATAAAAATTACTATAAAACTCTCATGCAATGAGGCTAGTTGAGGGCTCCACTTCAATACCACTCATTGTGTTCGCTGAATAACCTACGGCTCTTCGTTTAAATCACCTTCTTAGTGCCCCTCATTTCAATATAAAAAATAAAAATAAAAAAATTGAGAGTTGTGAAATAATACTTAACTATGTATTATTCTAGATATTACGATCAGAATTGTATATGTAAAAAAATTGGAGATACTATTATGATAACTTATGACTGGAGTGTATTTCAGAAAGAATGGAAGTGGGGAAAAATATCTGTTTTGATGGAAGTAGGTTGTACCACAAAACAGGAAGGCAAAAGAACGATATTTGTAGTTTAATAAATATATTGGCATTCATTACAATTCCTTCATTTCAGTTTTTAAGGGTGTAAAACTTTAAAATTTACCTAATTTCCTAAAATATTACTGTCAAGGCAAATAAAAAAACTTCAAGCTTCTAAATACAATAATTCAGTAGTTACTAACAAAAGTATGTTAAATAATGGTTAAAATATTAAAATTACCATACACATCAAAGGACGTATGTTTTAGCCGTAGGACCAGGTCAGTAAATAACAATCAAAGTAAAACAATCAGTTCCTTGATATAGCAATTCGTTCCGACTCACAGTCAAAAGAAGAATACGTGATATTGAAAATCATCATGATAATTTTTAAGTTTGATAATTTAATTGATATTGGTACTGTGCAAGATATTTCTATGTGCAAAGTGAAGGTTCTGAGTAAAATATTATAGTAGTTGTAAAATTACTCTACATGGGGTAAAATTCCCCGCAAAAATAAATAAACATTTAATTATGTTCAATTGTGTGGACTGGGGGGCAAAAATTCATAGAACCAAACTTGTAGTAACTTGAAAGATGTCCGCGAAGATTGCCTCAGATGTTATAATTTGGCCGCTAGAGTAGAAAAAAATAATGTCATATTTATTTTGGGTAAAAATGTTTGGTCGCTAAATTTTGAAATCAGATAGTTTTCTGGGGCAGGAAATAAAAAAGCTTTTTAATTTTAAATGAAAATACTGTACTGCCACCTTTTTAAATTAAACATTAACTTAGTACGCACTAAAAGATAAATCAATTGTGTAATCTGCTATTTTAGTTAAAATTTTTGTTGAATTGTAAAATTTAAATTAGCATGCTATCAGGTAAAGTCAATGATGTACTTCCTAATGAGTTCGTTAATAATTAAGTGCCATCCCAAATAAAGAACCAATTTTTGGGAGGACTATCGTGCAAATATGATACTGTCTTACCGGGTGTCCCATGCCAACCTTGCATCTCTTTTAAAATTGTACAAAAAAAAAAAAACAAATAGTGCCGTTGTAGGTAAACATATTTTGCTCTGTTGATTGACACTGATTTCAATACAGAGAGGACCAGACGTTATTTTGAAGCAACTTTAAAATTTAATATTTAAAACCCCTAATCATACTGATTTAGAATAATAAATAGCATGACATTATTTTTTTTAACTGGGGGAAATTTAACATATATTATGTCTGAACATTTTACATATAACAGAACTTACCAAACATGTAAATGTAAATAATGTAACGTAAATGTAAACCTCATTTAAAATAATATGCCATCATAAAACATCAATTATCACGTGATTAGTTTTACTAAACATTTAAATACATGTTCATTAATCTCCGTCATGTTGTAAATTTAATAAAAAAACATTTTGAACCAAACTGATAATTTTGTTGGAAAAGTATTTAAAAGAGTGTAAGACATTTTTGTGCCGAGACATTTTTGCTTAAAATTCAAATTTCAACCTTAAATATTCAATAAACTACTAAAATTACGCGTACAAGATCAAATTGTAAAGTTTTCTTAAAAACCGTGTAAAACTAAAAAAAATTATTTAAAGTGAGAGTTTGTATTTGACATCAGTGACTTCCGGTCTGGAAAGGTGATTTCAGATACACCCTGTACATTGAAATTACTCTCGGTGAATAGACCGCTTTTCCTATAAAGGCACAATTGGTTAATGTTATAAAATTTCTTAAAAAGGGTGTTTCGGTAATAAGCGACTTCCAGTATGTTGGCAATTATCTCAGTAATACAGGTCGGTAAGTTTAGTTCTCGCTTGGGAATCACTCTGTAGTAAGTGATATATAGGAGATCTACTTTACCGACATTAGACGAATTTCTGATACCCCGATGAGTGAGTGAGTGAGTGAATGAGTGAGTGAGTTACACATTCGGGAGTATATAATTTAGATTCTCTGTATTTATTCTATACAAGGAAATTAAACCTAACCCAAAATAAAAGAACAGTATAAAAATTAATCAAAAACTATTAAAAATTCATCTCTTAATAATTATATCTTTAGAATAATACCCCGATAAAAAGGAAAACCTACAAAGGGATTAACCAAAGTGGTTTACACCTTGTCCCTCAGTGATCTAAGAATACCCTAGTGCAGGCGACCGATTCCGAGGTGTCAACAATAGCTAGTGATCGTGAAATCAAAACGTGAAGCCGTTCCCTCTCAAGTCTACAATTTGTAAAAAAAAAAAAAAAAAAAAAAAAAAAAAAAAAACACGACACAGTGAAATTTATACTATCACAGAGAAAACAACCTTAATTGCTCGCTTCTATGTGATACTATACATTGACACATTCAATTTCACGTATTTGACACTTTTTCTATGGCCAAACTTCATAGTGTCAATGTATCGTATTATTCTACTGTTTTTGTTGTGTTGAAATGTGCTGCTTTACCAATAAACGCACTTTGAAAGCCTGACGATTACAACCTTCTAACTGAACCAGGATAATTCTAAGCAACTGACTTAGAATTATCTACACTTAACTGAATTAACTGACTTAGACTTAAATTGCAACTATCCCGTTCAGCAATTTATAAAAGATATTCTGTGAAAATATAGAAAATCATTTTTCTAGTTTTTTATATAGAAAAATGGATTTTTTTTACTAAACAAGGTCAGCTGAAACAACAGCAAGATACTTTTTAGGAATAGTTTAGTACAGGAAGATCATTTTTCTTTTAATTATTATCACTTAAAACATAGTATGAAGACATAGTCTGGTCTGTGGGATTAAAGTTGTACCACGGAGTTTCCACATATTTAAGACATTTTTATGCACAATTATAATAGTTTCTGTTTCAATAATTGAGTACATTTTAGTCTTGCCTTGGGGGGCCTCATTTCCCAGCCTTGTACTCAACATTCTTCCCACACTTCCAGACTCGGAGTGCCTGCGGCTGATCAGGGTGAAGGTTCCTCCATACAAGCTGAAGGGGGAGACGGCCGTACTGGAGTGTCAGTACGAGCTGGAGGGGTTCGAGAAGCTCTACTCGGTCAAATGGTACAGAGAGAACGAGGAGTTCTACAGATACGTGCCCAAGTACAGCCCTAACCAGATATCCTACAAGGTGGAGGGCATCAGGGTCGATGTGAGTATTTAATTATTAATGAGACCTCACAAAATCCTATATTATTATACGAGTAGGCCTAAGTTATATTTGTTAATACCTTTAATACCTTTATTGAAATGGCGACCTAACTCAATAGGTAGTTTAAAGCCAAGTATGAATGGGGGATGAGTGTAGGATGATTGTGGCGCGATCTTGTAGTCTTGTTACTGACTAAGGCCGACATTCTCCTTAGACAGGACTGTTAATTCATAGCCCAACAGCCAATGGTATCTAGGGACCTACAGTTTAACGTGGGATCCAAACCACAATTTCAACCTCCCATATACGAATTGGTCTAATTATGAGGATGGTAGTTATGGATGAACTAGTATTCACTAGTGCGGACGTTAATCCCCACCAGGGAATATCGCATTCACAAGCCATCGCTCATAACTATCCACAATTCGTGACCTCCAAGTAGCTGGATTACAGGACGTCGCCACCGTCCCAGTCAAATAACTTTGCAAAAAACTTTGCAAATAACTTACTTCTGGGATAAAAATATTATAAGTACAGTTCTCTATGCCAGGAAAAATATTATTGTTTTATAATCTTTAATTGAAATAAAACATTTTTTCCATTGGTCTTATGGAGTTAAAAACCAAAACAAAGAAATAAAGAAATCAGATGACATAATTGTTCAAGTGCAGACCACACGTTCCATTATAAACATGTTGCATTTCAGCCAGCTATTAAATTATTAAATGATACTGCTTTATAGTAAAAATAATTTATATTTTTTTAATTGTACTTTATATTGCTATTATGAATGTTAAGAAGTCATGTAAAAGTATAGGGCTAAAACAGTTAATAAATTTGTAGAATTGCATTTGAATAAATAAAAGCATTAGTAAGAATTAGAAAAACAGCTTTTAACTAAATAATTAGAATTCATGTGTTGTAGATTCAACATGTGTTTCAACAAATATACACGAGAGTGCAACACCAATAGGCCCACATTGAAATAGTCTGAGAGACGAGTGAGTGAAGCGAATGAGCTCGTCTTGAACGAGAAATAAGCCTTTTTGAACTGGGCATTTTAGCGTACTGTCTGTAACCAATATTACTATAAAGAATATTACTGTTTTAGTTAACAGAGCAAATGCTCGGCCCCAGGTACTTGAAGTCCAAACAAACGATTTTCATTTGCGATTTATTCTGTAAGAGTAAAAATTCAAATAAAACAAACAACACATTAAACATTTATCTCCATTCATGTCCTATGAATTTTAAATTAAAACAAAATTTAATTTTAGTCTATAATAATTGTGAAGTCTGTTTTAGTTGCTGACATCACAAATGCTAACGTTGATTCGTTTATTTAGTTTTTATAATTTAGAAAAAATAATAACCTAAGATAGTATGGCTCATCAAACTTAGTTCAATAGTACAACAACTTAAATAATAAGATCTCTTAATAATTTATTTAAAAAAAAGTCACTTAATTAACAATACAACAAATATTTTACATCAAGTTTTTCTTTAATACTAAAATAACTTCCGTCATATTTACAGTTGTGCTGAAATACACTATAGTAAAAGTTTATAAATTTTTATTCGACCTTAGAGAAATATAAATATTAATTGGATTTCATTAACAACCAATAACATTCCACGTGTGTAATAATCATTTATTATCCTGAGCATTGAAAATCTGTTAATTATAGATCCAAACTGCAACATTTGATTATTAAATTTATGTCCAATGAATATTATCGTTATTTCAATCACTGTTATGATATATTTTCTAACAACTACTACAAATTAACATTTAATTAGTTCCTCTTTATTCGAGACTAAATGATTCAATCAACGTAACTCAGTTTAAAATTAAAAACTCTTTGTACTGTTTACTTTTATTATTTATCAAAACCAATTTTGATTTAATTCGGATTAATATCTTGTGTTTAAGTTTAACAATGTATACAGTAAAATATCAAGTAATAAAAAGTTAAAACAGGTTTGTTATTTGTGATCGAGTCGAAGAGAAAGAAACAGTTTGATTTATAAAAAAACTCACACAACTCCAAGCTTTAGGATATAAATGACGTCTAAAATCGTGTAACAAAGCTGACAAGATGAAGCAAGAAGCAGCGATGTTAACCAAAGTGGTCATAAATCAGAAGGTGAAGAAACAAATTGCCAAAACCTTATCGTCACCTGCTCTGCTGCGCTACAGTTCTATGATGTCTAAAACCCACAGCCTGGGACTGATTGTCGTCAATACACACCGATTATTGAAATATTGTTTAGAATCATATGATTAGACATAAGATCGTTATACTCTTTTATCAGTAAATTTTTATCTTTCGAAATCGTGCTGGAGGGATGAGTATTGTAAGTTGTATAACTCTGGGAAACTTCCACCGTTCGAGCAATGTTACCTTATTCAGGTGTGAATTTTTTGTTAGTTTTATGTTATTTAATATAAAAAATGTGTTAAATGTAAAAAATGTGTAAGCTGCATATTGTAACTTTTAAAATTAGCTTACATATTTTGACGTGCCAAATTTCAGTAAAACCGGTTTATTTAAAAAGGAAAAGTGACCTTCATAACTCAACACAAAACTATAAGAATTAAAAAAATATATTATACGATATATTATATCGTAAAAAGATAACATGATTTTTAAAATGTATTAGTCTCATTTGCTATATTTACCGCTCAAATCGTATTTTTTTGTAATAGTTAATATCTATCAGTTGCCAATTTGAAGATTTACTTATCCATCTAGCACTTGGAAACAATGTTACATGTTTTTGGTAGAAGGGTTATAACACATTATTGCAGCTCAATAAATCTTACTGAATGAATATTATTGTGCCAAAAATAAGGACATTCGGTTCACCTCCTTACTAACCAGACATTAACAAAGTGATCTGAGTAAGCGGTTATGGAAAAAATGATTACTAGTTGCCGTCAATACTCGCCGGATACAGCTCCATTCATTGTGAGTGGAGAGATAGGCAGATGGTGCAAAATATGCATAAAACGTGATTTGTAAAATATTGACCAGTTGATAGTTCGTGACACATTGTCCCTACATGTTGTAGCACAACCAGTCCAACGACACCAGGCTGACTCTCAAGTCCGTGAGCCTCAAGACCACGGCCAACTACAGGTGCGAGGTCTCGGCTGAGGCTCCCTCTTTCGCCTCCGTGCAGGGCTCCGGCCGGCTGGAGGTCGTCTGTGAGTAAGGACCATGATAAAGTTCCTGATTAATGAACGGGTTTAGTAAGTGTTGTTAGGGGGGTTGGTAAAAATAAAACTGTTATCCAGTTTATTATAAAACGAACAATATTCTAATTCCCTAAAACAATGTCTTTAGTATTGTCCTTACTGTTGTTAGCAACTTGGTAGGTTTATGGTAAATGAAAAAACAAACACTACATTCGGAAGCTTTTATGAAAAATTCGTTGACAAATAGGACTCAGGTCTGCTTATATTTTGTGTGAAAAAATTAAATAGATTCCAGCACTGAGGTTTTTTTAGACATCCAAAGAAGTCATTTTTAAGTATATTACGAACTATCACAATAATAAGAGATTTTTAATCCATTTTAAGCTAAAAAAAGGAACGACTCATAAAACTTTAAATGATTTATTTCATAAAAATGTCTTGCTTAAAATTTTACACATTGACTTATGTAGGGTCTAGTGTGATATAAATTATCGCGTCAAATATTTCAGTTCCTTAAAAATACTTACATATAAATCATTACTTTATCATTTGGTTTAAAAAGATTGATCTTTTGTTTTACACTGGCATTATGCTGCAGTATTATAAACAAGAAACACCCAGTCCAAGGGAGTGATGATTTTCTTGTTGTTATGGCAAACCTGACCGTTGCCGTTGTCGTGGCAACACTTGTTCCATGTATCACTGCGGAGACAGTTAGTTGATCAGCTGATATACAATTCTATTTCTTCTTATTGCTTTCCTTCATTTCTTTTCCCACTCAAGGGATAAGTGGGAGAGAAGGATTTATTCGATGTGGAAAAATCTTTCTTCTATTTCGAAATCAAAATGTGTTCTTTATATTTAGATTTATATTACAAGACGTCGTAATGTGAATATAAGACTTTGTGTAAAGTAATTTTGAACGGTATGAGTATTAAACTATTTACAATTCCATCTTCATTTCACTTAAAATGGTTCAAGTATTTCCATACCTAATATTAAGTATTTTTTAAGTATTTAAGTATTTTCTACCTCGATTTTAAGTATATTTAAGTATAGTACCAAAACAAATTAAAATAAAAACAGAGAGACTTTAAATTAAAATATCGAAGTTATAATACCAAATTATATCGGAAAGCTCTTATGTTAAAACAATCACGTATTACCCAAGATATTTAATAAATCACGCGAAGCACAGCAGTGACAGGTACAGTCAACGCAACAATTTCGGAATAACCTTCCAGAACCCACACTAAAGCAATGTTCGAATAGTATAGTCGTTGAAAAATAGTGAATCTTAATTAGTTTAGTGACAAAAGTATGAAAAGTACTAGTAGTCGTTTACTAGAAAATGTCCAAATAAAATAATAATTCCTAACAATATTTCAATTAAAGTTTTAACTTTTATGCATCTTTATAATCAAACGAATACTACAAATGTTCCAAAACATGTCATTTTACGGAATTATCAGTCTCGTACTGGACGCCTCAGTGTGTCTTTATCTGGAGGGCGTGTTTGCTACATTAAAGTACTCTTGTGCGTAACTTCATGTACCATAGTGAGGCTGCCGTGTATATAAATAGTCAAGTACCTAAGTTATCTCTGCATTCAACAAATTTTAAGGGGAATTTCTACTGACTTTTGGAAATCCACAGTTGTCTAGCGCATGTCCAAGTTTATCAAATCAAACTCTATTTTCTAATTTTCTATTTTCAATTCTGTTAATTTCCGCTCTTTGTTGGTCGCAGTTCTGCCCAGTAACGGACCGCACATCACCGGAGAGAGGCCCCACTACATGATCGGGGACGACATCGACCTCAACTGCACCTCCGGCAAATCCTTCCCCGCCTCCGACCTTCACTGGCTCATCAACGACAAGCAGGTTATTGTAAATTCTCTGAAAAGATACCACCACTAAGGGGAAGTTAAATAACGAAATTTATTTCCTCATGTGGTTTGTGTATTAATTATTTATATGAAACATACATATAGGGTGTCCAGCTTTTACCTTTACAAACTTTCCAGGTTTTAAGCATGAAAAAACAAACAGCAAAATCACATAACATATGCCCTAAAATGCTTCGTTAAGACGCAAACCACCATTTTGTTTTTTACACTTAAGAATTTTTATTTCCGTAACGGGTTGTTACATTGAGTTCATAAGCATGTACCTTAACACAACAATTCTCATTTTTACAAAAAAAAAAAAATAATAATAATAATAATAATAACTTGTTCCGATGTATATTTTAATAATGGCTATAATTACAAATTTTTTAACTCAAATATCTCAAACAGTAAATCTTATAAAGATGTTACGAGAAGACAAAAAGTTAAAAAATTAAATTATCTAAACAGTGATACCAAGTTTTTAAGGATCTGCCAACAAATAATGGAGTTAAGGCCATTTCACACCGGCTACCGCTACCGGCTACCGCTACCGGCGCGGTAGCGGACGTTTCCGTGAGCCATTTCACACCAAAACTACCGCGTCTGCGCGGGAGGCGGGAGTTTCATCGACTACAGTAAATTATTTTGTAAATTGTAAATTATTCTTGTTTAATCTCTGTAACTTTCGCTTATAATTAACACTTGTTATATAAACATTTTGGAAATCCTTAAAATTGTATAATGATTCTATAAAAAATTACTTTCAAATACTTTCTTGAATGATTATCGTTTCCAACTGTAATTATAGCATTTAGATTCAAGTACTTTTTTTAACATAAAAAGAATAATTATCAATTAATTATTAATAATAACAACAATTAACACCAATAATAACAACAATTATTAATAAGGAATAAGGTTAAAATTATTAATTTAGGTAGCCCTACGTTAATTCTAAAATCGTTTATTAATCTGCTATAAATAAAATTCAAAACATTTTTAGTGGGATTTATAGTAACTATATTCCTACAGAATTATTTATATGAAAGCTTTAAGTTAGAAAAACATGGTTCTTTTGTATTTATATTTTTAAAACAGCTAAAAGAAAATGTTTGAATCTTTACTCCAGATTACGATTCCATGTAAAATCTTATAAACCTACTCTATCTTATCTTACACTCTAAAACAAGCGCTGTTTGCATGGGCAAACCTTTTTTCTCTCCAGGGATTTTGGAAATTTTAGTTGTATATGAGGGTTTTGGCCAGGAGGAATTGATTGGAAGATTTCGCTCATTTCTTGCCACGCTAAATCGTTCACATTGCCATCACGGTATATTTCCTTCCGTGTATCCCATCAAACCGGCCTCTTCCTCACTTCCTCGATGAACGATTCCATGGCAAAACAGTTAACACTTGTCAACAGCAACAAGCAAACACGTGGTGGCGCGAGACGGTTGCAGTCGACAGGCTGGCGTTCTGCGCATGCGCGAGCCAAAACTACCGCGCCGGTAGCGGTACAAAATCGCTCGAGGAGCGGTACTGGCGGTACTACCGGCACTACCGCGGGCGTGCGGTAGTCCGGTATGAACTGTCCCATATGATAACACGGTGAGCGATCTTTAAAAAGTACCGCCAGCGGTAGCGGTTGCCGGTAGCGGTAGGCGGTGTGAAATGGCCTTTATTGAGATTTTCTCTTAAAATAGCCTAAATTGGCATTAATCATAGTGCAAGATCAGTGTTTTTCTGCAGAAAAACCACAATAACTCTGTTGTAAACATTTAATAAAAATTCAAAATGTGATTTAAAATACCCCCTTCCCCCCAACCACATCAATCCTGCTCACTCGCAGACAAAAATAGCCAACATAGAACTTTTGACCATACTAACCCTCTTGCCTCTCCAGGTGACTAACCCTGACTTCCTGCACCACCACCCTCGGATCGTCCACCCCCACGGGCTGGTCACCACCTCGCTAGGGCTGCGCCTCTCGGCCAGCCCCACGCTGTTTCTTCACGGAAGTATGAAGGTGCGCTGCGTCGCCAGTGTGTCTCCTGTCCTCTGGAAAGGTGACAGGGAGAGCGTCGTAGAGACTCCATTAGTCACCAACAGGGAGGCCATGCTGCTAGGTAACACTTTACATTTTATTCTTGATAGTTTTTATTAAGACACTAACGCAATCCATACCAATAGATTCCACCACATCAATAGCAATAGCTTTCATACAGTATGATTGAAAAGTCCCGGAACGTTGAAATATATTGTTCACCATTATAGATAAAGTAATGAGACTTGATATATCAATAATGACCATAAATGTCTACTCTTTTAAGCTATTATCATCTTTGATACTCTTCAGGGGGATGGCCTACGAGGAGTCAGGCAAAATCCTTAAATTGCAGCATAGGTCAAGATTGGTATCAAATTAAAGGCCCTACTTAACAGAGTACAATGCCGCAAACTAGACTTCAAATGGATGATCAAGATGGAAATGGCAGGCAAACAAGGTTTCCATTAAAATTAAATGGGTAAAACTTAAAAATGCAATAACTTTATTTATACTCAACCTTTTTACTCCGGGTTTGTGGCTTATTACTACAAATGCAAAGACGTTTAAGATGATTTATGATTTGACAAAGGCCACAATTGATTTTTGTAAGACTTCCAAGGGGGACATCCCTTAGAGGATGTTTAAATTAAAACCTCTTTGGCGTCTGTCACATCGTACATAGATTGAAACGTCTTTGCATTTGGAGTAAAAAGTCACAAACCCTACGTCAAAAGGTTGAGTATTAACTGAGTTATTGCATTTTTAAGTTGTCCCCTTATGATTTTAATGGAAACTTTGTTTGCCTGCCATTTCCGTCTTAGTCATCCATTTGAAGTCCAATTTGCCAAGTATTTTGCTAAGTAAGACCTTTAATTTGATACCAAATTTGACCTATGCTGCTATTTAAGAATTTTGTCTGACTCCTGCTCGTGGGCCGTCCCCCTTAAGCTATAAAAAAGTGATAATAGCTTATGATAGTAGAAATTTATGGTTATTATTGATATATCAAGTCTCAGTACTTTATATATAATGGTAAAAAATATATTCCACCGTTCCGGGACTTTTCAATCACACTTACATACCAATAGATTCATTTTTTCACGCCGGTTGTTCCGTGTTCATATTCTCCTACAACTCTCCAGTTCTTCCTTTAACATCTGTCATCCCCTAACATCTATTTCTACTCCATATAATTCTTCACACCATAAACCATGTTTTTCTGGGGTTCCTTCTTTGTCTTCTTCTTTATCACTATTAAATTAACTTCCTATGCAATACCAATAATTTTACACCAATAATAATTACGATGCTTCATATCAGTTATTGATTTCTTTGTACTTTTCATCCTCAACATATTTGCCTCTCATTTCCCATTTAATGAAATTACGCCACCACTAATAGGGTGGCCATGCTGCTGGTGCTAGGTAATAGCAAAATGTATTCTCTCCCACTCAAGTTATGTACAGTCCATCATGTAATACCCATCAACAGGTCTCCTTCCACCAACATTCCTCGAACATCTAATTCCTTCGAACTCTTACTTCACAACCCCTTCACCTCATCAATTCTGCTATTTCAAAGTGTTCCCTTTTGATATCCCCATGCTGTAATATAATGCAAATACATATTATCCTTTCGACCTCTACGGTTCTTTTTCCTCAAACATGAAATACAAAATTAGCGTAGATTGACAAAAGTGGTCAACAATAATTAATTATTGAATCTAAAGACAAATAACTGAATTTGTGTGAGACTATAATACATTATTCAAGCACCTTAATTCCCAGATTTCTTAATTAGGACCATCCCCTTAGTTTTACTCCCTCTTCAAATCATTCAGTTAGTTTAGTTGTATCCTCTCGATACTTTTATTTCTTACTATCAACTCCTTCTTCTTATTTAATACCAATGAATTTAATAAGATTGCGTTGCTGCTCTTTGTCCTTTAAATTGTTTTCTACCTTGGCTTTTCCGTTTCCTCTTGAAGATAAATTTTGCCCCCACTTAAAATACTTTTCGATGGAAATGGGAGATAAAACCTACAACACAAAAACCTAGTTTCTCCTTGCTTTTCTAATGACATACCACTAACCTATCATTATGTTCTCTGATATGTCTATCCATGACTGAATCTAAATAATTTATTCTAATAACTAACAAATTCTTATGTCCATTCTACCAACTTCATTAAGGGTTAAGTCTGATGGGAGGGTTTTAGACAAGATAATGAGGAAATGGTATTAAAGACAAATGATTCTTTAACGAGATTAAGTTCTAAGGGGTGCATTGAGACTTAAGTTTTACTCAGAACACCTTTGAATAATCATGAGAGTTATTTTTCATACTATTATGGATATATGGATAAATATGAGACAAGAAAAGGCTAATATTAAGGTTTGTGGACAATATGTGTAAAGAAATTAGTACATAAGAGTCTTTCATATCCATAAATTTGATTTGCAATCAACATTAATAAAACTTTGTGAGCAAAATACACTTAGATATTGACATTAAATGAAACGTTATAATATACAACTCATGAAAAACTAGCCACATAACTGCTACTAAAAGTAGGTCAATTATGAAGAAAGTAATTAGGCCAGATAACATACCTGATTAGAATATATAAGATTGCGTTACTTTTTAACGGAGTGCAGGGAATACGATTTTCTTTTATGAAAATATAATAAGACTAGCTGTGTACCCGTTCTTCGCACGGGGTGTGTGTACAGTTTATTAAACGAATGATATTAGTGATTTCACAAATTCAATATATAACCTTCAGTTGGTTCATACTAACGTATCTAAATATCAAGTTTTATGCTTAATAGCTACCAGGTACATTTGTCAAAATCTTGTTAAATCCATTTCTCATTTAGTCTAGAAGTTATTTCTAATGATTTTGTTGCAGTTTGATAAAACATTTATATTTGTATGGTGATTTACTTTATAGTTCTATGAGTATAAACTCATAGAAGATCTAAGAAAACTCAGACTTGTAAAAAAATATTATAGATTCTTATGAAATCTAATATTGAATCCTTGATTGGGTGTGACGATAGCTATATGCCAAATCCAATGTATTCCACCCCTGCATCTTGTTCTACCCAAGAAAGATATGTACAGACATGTACAATATTAAATCTAAATTCAAAATTAGTTAAAAGTTTAATTCCCAAACCAAGTAAAACAACGCAACATCTGTCAGTAACGTATAGGCACCGCACCGCAGTGTAGATATTAGGTGTACTTAATTCAATTTTTTTGTCTTTAGTAGACTTTACCTTTTTACCTAAAACCTCATGTGTTGCCAATGTATACAAAACCGAATAAATTGTGACATCCCATGTTAAAAAGTTATGTCGAAAAACGGAGAAAAATTAAGCATTGATGGTGGGATTACTTTTCCTTATTGCCACGGGAAGCGCTCTTTTTACCTTCTAAATGTCAAAATAAGTATATTTGTTTGTTTACACAAAATAAAAAACAATAACAAACTTCTGCAAATATGTTCTTAAACCATCTGATTCCATTCAACCAATCAGCATGATCCTTGAATGAAAATTACTGTGGTACTATGAGTGTTTTTTGAGCGACTTTCTCACTTCTTCATAAGAACCCTTCTCATTAAGTTCTTACACATTAATACTGCCCCATCTATACCCGAACTACTTGAAAGATTGAGCAATTTATAAACCTCATTGGTATTAACTACATATTGTGTTTGATGAAATAAACCTCTTTTTGTCAGAACGTGCAATGAAAGCTAAATTGGGAACTAAAATTAGTTTGTAATGATAATAAGAAACATTTTGAGATTTAAGGGTCAAAACTCGTTTTGTAATAATTTCCATAAATTATTTTAATATTCATATTTAGAACCAAGAATTAGTTGACTTTATTCACTGTATTGAGGCCAGTGAAAAGTTAAAGGGTTAGATATGAAAGAGTCTGTATTTAAAATTTTAAGTGTTGCCATCTGTGGTGAAAATGACAAACTGTCTAATCCAGCTGATTAAACAGCATAGATAAAAAGGTAGAATTAAATATTCCCATAAGATTAACATTGAATATTTCTTTTACTATAAGGCAGAGCCTTTTTGACGAACGATGCTTTAGAGCAGCTAAATAGTTCTAATTGCAACATTTAACAATAATAAAAATTTTCATATCATTTACTAAAGCCCTTGTCGTGTGAAAAGAGATTAAAGATTGGTATTTTAGCACAACTTGGCTACTTTGACATACTATGGGGCAAAGCCCTAAGGTCGCTAAGTCAATTAAAGTTGTAATGAACCTTCACACCACTCTAGTCTATGACATGAAAAAAATTTAGACCCTTAGGTAAAGTCGTTATCCAGTGAAAAGAGGACAAAATAGGACCCATGAGCGTTACAGACAGAGTGACAGAGAGAGAGACAGACAGACAGAGGGAAAGAAATTTAGATGACACCGATTTTGGATTCTGTGATGCATAAAAAGTAAAAATAACCAAAAATTTCAAAATTCTAAGCAACGTACAGACAAAACTCTAATTTTATTAATATAGATTAATGATTATAAACCCTTTTGAAGCATGCTGCATTTGAAAGAAATAGAGTTTAAGGGGGTTTCATTTATATTTTAACTGCAATTGGAAATTTAATTTTTGCTTTAGAACCTTTTTTACATTATAATTAAAGGTTAAAAAATTAAATTTAACAAAATCTTATGCTAAGGTAAAATTTCAACAAGGGAATAACCATGATTGCACCAAAGTATAGAAGCGGAAAATAGTATATGTTTTATCAATATTTAAGGCTTATATAAGATGTATTGCAAATAGGGTTCCACAAAGGAGCTTGAATAATATGTTATATCTTTGCACACAAAGTCAGTTATTGATTTTATTTAGGTAAAAAATATTGTCATTAGTTTTAACCGGTTTTTTCTAGTTGAACTATTGTTGTAGTCAGCTTTAGGTGGATTTGTTTTGGCAGAAATTCAAACCATTAGTAAAATTTTTCATTCTCATAAAGGCCCATTAAAATGTTTTTGTCGATATTACCACATTGAAAAAAATTACAAATGTAGATCCTGTGGGGGGGAAAATGTACAAAATTAAATAAATGTCAAACTTCATAAAGGAATTACTTCTCGTCTAGAAATATTTATAACCTTTGACACTTGACGTAAAAAATAAACTTTAAATGTAAAAAGTTATTTACATGCTTCAAAGTTTACGGTAAACCTGATTTCAAGCACCAACAGTTAAGTTTCTATCACAATATACTTTTGCGCAATTTCTTAAGGGTCCACAGTCCCCACTTTTCAACACTATTAAATGTTTAACCTTACAGTTGAATTTTTAATGGTCTCGATTTTTTTTATCTGAGATAGAACCCATTATCATTTATTCGATTGTTATACCTTTGTATTCAATGTTTAACTCAATCCCAGAGAAGTAATTTCTCTGTGACTCGATGAAATTTAAAACTTTAAACTGTTGACCCCCATTTCGAGAGCAATGTTGTGGTACTGTTAAGAGTCATCTTCACCCCTGGGCCAGTAGCCCATTGTTGCGCAGTCGGCAATGTTAACCATACGGCTTTTATGCTAAAACATGGTCTTGTATTCCCCTGTTTCGGACGCCGTTTTTCAACCGATTTTCTTGAAACTTGGTAAGTGTTTAGTTGAATAGTTATATTAGGTTTCTCATACGTCGAAATTTTGAAAATTTAACAAATATTACTTTCTGAGACGTCGCAAAGTAACTCAATTTTCCTTAGTAATATTTCAAAATTTAGTAAAATTTTCAAAATTTTGAGGTATGAGAAACTTAATATAGCTATTCAACTAAACACTTACCAAGTTTCAAGAAAATAGGTTAAAAAACGGCGTCCGAAACATGGTAATACAATACCATGTTTTAGCATAAAAGCCGTATGATTAACATTGCCGACTGCGCAACAATGGGCTACTGGCCCAGTTGTGAAGATGACTCTTAAATGTTAACTTTCGTAGGTTGATGGCCTTTGGCCTTTGGGAAGAAGCTCCCAGTCATGTTATCAAGCTTGTAATTACAAGCCGTTAGTTTGTAAGAACTGCATCTGATCTCATCCTAGATGCGGATGTGTTTGGTGTACAACACAGCGAGACTGCGAACAATAGAGAGATTACTCGCATCATGTTGACTGATGCAAATCCGGGGAAGTCTGAGATAATACGGCGTCTGGTTTGGTTATTGTTCATTGTGAATAAATTAATCTGTGTTTGATACATGGTGTACGGCTTTGTTAGCAACAGATATAAGAATATTGCACTCTATGACTATTTGAATGCAAGAATTCAATCAATCTCTTTATTCACAAAGTACAATTTTGTACAGAGAATGGTGTCGAAAATCAAAAAGATCATAAAATAAAAATGAAGCCCCTATACATTTAACAAAGCCAAGCCTTACAAATTAACATACACATTTGCTCTAACACATTACGCATAGCCCTCAGCGTCAAAACAATTTATTTCTTAAATCCAAGTTAGTTCTTCATAGGAGTACAAAACTTTAGCAGTCACTAATTCTTTCACCCTTTTGCAAAATGTTTCAAATTTGTTAATATTTTTAATATTTGGGGGCAAAGCATTAACAAACTTTATCCCATTGTATGTTGGTGTTCTAGTAAAAAGTTCGGTTCTTGTGGCTTTATTGACAAATTTTCTTTATTCCTAGTATTGTGGGTATGAATATGGCTGTTCCTTAAAAATGCTCGAAATTTTACTTTACATAGGAAATGGTGTCAAGAACATATATGTCGTAAACTGTAATGATTCCAAGTTTTTCAAAGTGTTCCCTACAAGATGTTTCAGGAGTTAAATTTAGAATGATACGATTTGTTACATAATGTTAAATGCATTTGAATATTCTTCCATTCAAACCTAAATGCATTAAGACCTGGGTAAACTTTTTTTAGTTGTTTCATTGCCTCTTACTTCTGATTGAAATATCTTTAAATTTATAATTTGTAAGGCATTAGCTTCAACAACCATTTGATATAGACAATCATGGTTGCAGTGAGGAGCTCAGCTGGTGGTGACGTCGTGAGCCCGGTGATTCTGACACTTCTTCTTCTTCTCACCAACGTCACGTGATTTTCATACCAACATATTTTATTGTTAATGGAACTGTATCTTTTGTAAATAGAAATATATTCATCTATTGTTTCTATCTAATCTGCAATTGAGGAACACAAAGTGATAAAAGAACTATTTTTATCGATATTTTAACTTATGTTGCTAAATGTTTTATGGGTGATAAAAAATCTGTATAAAAACTACCTAAATGGTTTAAAGTCTTGAATAAATATCTATTGTTAATTTTGTAAGAGTTTTTGTAACATCTTTAATGTAATAAATATATTGTTGTTTGACTTATTTATTTTTTACAAAAACTTAATGCGGTTTAGTTTACTATTAGTAACACAAATTAAATGTCTTAAATAAATATAACCAAATTGTCAAAATAAATTGTCAAAAATATTAAAAAATTAAAAAGAAACGCTCATTATATTATAAAGGAGTGGATATCTCTTAATCATTTGATATTTTCGTTAACTTATCACATTTTAAAGAGATATAAATTATACTATACTTATTTTTCATTTATGCCTGTTATTAATATAACAATAATCAAGAAATGTTAAAATGTTAATAAAATCTACTTGTAAATTTTAAAAAATTTTAAAGCTCATTTAAAAAAATCGCACAAGAACAAGTACTGCTCATCTAAATCATATAGTTCTATTACGAATAAAATATATAAATAAATACTTAAAAGACTTAATGAGCTTTAAAGATCGCATAGTTTAAGCTCCATTATAGCGGATTACTTCAAATTTTATTCTACAAAATATTTGTCTGTAATCTTTGCACATAGGATTATCAGATCCGTTAGTTTCTAAATATATGACTTTTTCGTTGAAGTATTAAAGAGCTCTGGAAGTTTTCACACTTGGCCAAATGACTTTAGGTGAGTTAAGGTTCCTTATTACTCATTATTACTACATGTTAAAAATACGATGTATGTGAATGTTTTCTTAATGATCAGTACTCACAGGGTTATAATAGGGTGTATTTTGTTATATTTTCAATATTGTACATATATTATAAATGTAAACCAAAAAGATTTTCCAAATACCAAAATATTATGATGTGTTTGAAAAGAAACTGATGGTTTATTTAATTTTAAGGTTGTCAGAATTCGTTTAAGATATATTGTAAATTGTGAATAAATTATATTATTTGTTTTGTAATTAGTGAATCATTTACCTATACGAACATTTTGCTTGTTATGGTTGAATAAAATTGATACCATCACCCTGACATTCTTTGCAATATCCATTTGTTTCTAACCAGATTCAGGTTATTAATTATCAAAAGAAACAATATAGAACAGCAGTAAAGTACGGCATGCGAGGCAAAGGCCTCCGCCTGACAATTCTCTAAAGAATTACTCAACGAAAAAGCCATTCATGTTTTAGAAATAAAATATGTATAAAAACAACTAACCACTAATAAGTATAGTTTATTCATCTTCAATTAAATGTAATAGAAGCTTATAGAAATTGGTTAAATGTCACAACAAATTCTAAATAAATAAAACTACACCTTAGGTATTCTTTATATGATTGTAATCATTATGTATGATAACTAGAACTTCTAATCCAGTTATGTGTATGTTATTTTTACCATCTAAACGAGGTACCATCTAAAAATATTCATCCAAACGTAGGTGTTTACGTAGGTGTAAACTACATGACCAAGATACCACAATAGGGTTTTGAAGTAGTTGAGACACGTAACATATGCTTATGACTGACTGGTTTGCCAAAGGGGATGTCTGGCTCATATTGACGGATGGTGGTGGATTTATTCGAGAAAACTGGCATGTCATCTAAGTCAATTGTAGCCGGCTGTAACAATAAACCAACTAGAGATCACCTCCTGACCGAAATTCGATAAAAGTTTCAGCTTATAATTAGTTTACAAAATAGTACCAGGGGGACCAAGCTTAAGCTCGGTAAAATTATTACTTTCGTTTCTCACACAAAGCTCGTTTGCTCCGCCTACTCGCCAGGTGGAAGGTTTGTTGCACATTGGTATGATTTTTTCTAAAACCACAGGTTAAAGATGTAACACATTGGTTTATTTTATCTACAGTTATCAGCTGATTTTTGTTCAATTTAAAAATCTCCATAAGGATAACATGGGATCTTTGAAGGGCTCTAGCGCGAAAACCGGATTTTCCCCAGCTATGGGACCAATGCCAATCGATTTCTGGTGGACAAAACTCCCATAATTAACCAAAAAATAAAAAATCCTTGGAGCGAAAAAAGGTTTGCCCGTACAAACAGAGTTTGTTTTAGAGTATAAGATAATATTTATTAACTGAAACATCTGCTCTTCCCGGATGATTTTTTATTACAGCAGCTGTCAAGTGATTTAATTAATCACTCTTCTTCCATAAGATTAACATTGAAATTTTTAAAGCCTGTTTGGCGTAGGTAGCCCTGGGAACGGATGTGAACTATAATGTGATCCGGTCATCTACGGGACGATACCTTTCTAACGGTATGCACGGATTTCTCCTGTGTAGCACACGACCTGAGAAAAAAGGAGGAAACGAAACTTGCTTGAATATTAGTATATAGATGACACAATATAACGATTACCATAGTCGTCACAGACAAATAAATAGATCATTTGTTAATGTTAAAAGGTAACATATACTTAGGTAGTATAATTATTGTAAATACATAATAATACACTCCATTTAAGGTATTCTAAAAAATAGTGTCCCTTTTATGTTCTTTTATGTTTAGCCTATAACAATATTTTTGTAAAATAGTATACGTGTTGCTCGAAATCGAGCAATTTATTTTACTACAGTACAAATGTTACTTTAGTTCTAAATCAATGACACTCGACCAATCCAATAATGTGAATATCTTTAATAGCCAACAACTACACGTATTTACAGGTGATTATTAACAGATGTTTCAAATGTTTTATTCAGTCCCCAATGTTATTTAAATGGGAAATTTTGAGATTTCAATGTTGAATAGCGCCTTTATTTTCAGTCTGATTCTCATAAATTTTTGGCGGAAACAACTACACAGACCAAGCCCTATCCAACGACAACAAAAACTTGACAATCGGTTGAAAATTGTAGGAGGAGTTCTCAAGACAAAAAACCCCTTAGTGTATTAAATAAGTATAGATTAATTGTACATTTGTTTTTATTAAAGTGTTCCTTAATTTAAATAAATTATTCATATAACAAACATTTTAATAAAGAACATAAAAAAAAACTGGCACATAATATATTCAAATACTTCCGTTTTACCATTCCATTTAACTAACAGTTATTACATAATACATTAAAACCCATTCATATACGTAACTAAACATATTTATGGATACAATTTATGTTAAGTCGCACTTAGTATTTCTTTTTACATCACAAATTTTGGTTCATAAAGTTAGATATTCTGAAAATTATTTTAACTGTGGCCTTAAATGTTTAAAATTTATTAGTAACAATATTGCTATTACAAACATTAAACGACAACTAACTGATGAAATGAATATAAACGAAACCCATACACAGTGTGTTGCATTGCATTGCAAACGCATGTTATTTCCTCCTACTCAGTTGTCTGTTGTCTTAATACAACCCTTTTACTTTTATTTAATAACTCACGACAAATGTTAAGTAAACTTTTGTAGGATTTTGTAAAACGGATATAATTTAAAATGTCTGAGATTGTTAGGCTTTTGAAACCACAATATTTAAATAAAAAATAAATAAATAAAAATAAAAGATTGATAGTTGAAAACACGAAAATGACCGAGTTCTCAAATAGACTTCATTTAAGTCGTATTCGTGTCTAAATTTATACTTTTATAACAAATCTTTGCCGTAACATATATGTACCAATAAAACCTGTATATTAATCGACATAGTATGGAAATAAAGCACTTAAGTATAAATGATAACCCTAAAGTCCAAGACACTATACACTAGCTGCTGTATGTGGGAATACCAAAACTGTTATAAGTATAAACTTAGGGTTGTATTTCAACCCTAAGGTATCTAAGGTAGGTAGGTATCTAAGGTTACCTACTACTGTGGGTAGTACACTAAACCTACTATTTAGTGGGTGGAAACATTACTATATTACTGGTACTTATTGAGTAGGCATTCATCAAATAAGTAATTAATTGTATAGGCCTATCTACTCTAAATATTTTGTTTTGTAACAGCAGTTGTAATTTCATGCATTATTTTTTTTATATACCAACAGTTTCAATAGCACTGTAGCAACCTTCGTCATAGCAAAAACTATTTATTTTTATTAATTCGTTTTCAGCCAAATAAAAATATTCCTCGACAAATTTGTTTAATAATTTTTACCTTAAAGTATTGCAAAAATATGAAATACAAATATATTTCCTGTAGGAAAATATCTTATGTATTATTATTTTGGAAGTGTCATATCACCGGATGTTCAGTCCAGGGAAAGAAGGAACAAGGATAGATCATACCGAGTCAAGTGTGGATCAAGGAATCATCGTGGAAACTCAAGCTTCCTATTGGTTTTCTTTAAATAATATGTCAAAAATATGTTATAAATCTACATCCACTAGCATACTTATATCAAGGTCTATACTTCATCAAAATTATCTAGGAATAAAACTATTATTTACGTTAACTTCTTGAAGTCTCTCATATATGAGGTATGTAAGAAATCATAAATTATTCATAAAATATGTTCTAACAAAAACAAAAATGTCTTATGTCCCGCAAATGGTGCGTGCTGGTTAAAAAATAAATACATATTATACAATTTATATTTAACTACTGACAGTAATTTTAAGTCTTAAATCATTACAATAAAATATTGTCAGCTTTCACCGTGCAACAATAAATAAACCATGCAGTCATTATATCACTATTTTGAGACAGGGACCTCACATAGTGGGTATTTTAACCTGAATATGAGTGAGAGATGAGTGTAGGATGATTGTGGCGCGATCTTGTAGTCTTGTTACTGACTAAGGCCAACATTCTCCTTAGACAGGACTCTTATTTAGTAGCCCAACAGCTAATGGTATCTAGGGACCTACAGTTTAACGTGGGATCCGAACCACAATTTCGACCTTACATAAATGAATTGGTCTAATTATGAGGATGGTCTTTGTGGATGAACTAATATTCACTAGTGCGGACGTTAATACCCACTAAGGGTAGGTTTACACGTGAGAGTTTTTCACTCTCAGAGAGTTTCGTACTCTCAGCAGGTATTCGCAGAGGTGTTTACACAACCAGCGAATTTTTCAAGATTGTTAATCCCAGACAGTTTTCTGCTAGTACTATCAACAGCTGTCTGAGATTTTTATGAGAGTAACTAACTACTCTCCGAGAGTGAAAAACTCTCACGTGTAAACCTACACGTGATAACCTACGGTAGGTGTATAGGCCTACCTACCGTGTAAGGAATATCGCATCCACAAGCCATCGCTTATAAAACTATCGTGTCCTCGAAGTAGCTGGATTACAGGACGACACCACTAATGACAACAACAAATGAATAATAAAATATTAATTTACGTGGAATTATTTATTAGTATGTATTTAATTTGTTGTTATAACTGATATTTAAGACAGATATTTATTCCTTATCTAGTGGATAAAGGAAGTAAAAAATGTCAGTGTAAAAAGCCTTATTGTTAATAGTTTTTTGGGAGGGTTATCTTATAAAACTCTTCAAACTTACTCTATTTCATTATTTTATTAGTATTAAACTCGATAAATATTCCTTGAAGACACTCATATAATTTTATATAATTTGAATTTGTGAGAAAATTATTCGGTCTTCTGAGAGCGTTGGAAAACAAATATTTAAACTTTTTTCGGAATATCACTTATTATTTCTTTATTTAGCTATTCGAATAATCTTTGGAAAATATTTTTATATCATTATGTACGAAATCAGCCTATTTTTTGCTCCCTTAATAGTACCAAAACCGTTTATGTTTTGTCCAATTACCAAAAAATCAACTGGAATATTTTTTTGGTCTTATTACTAAAAAGTCAGCTGTTTTCAAAGTGTACTATTTTTCATTTATTAATTTAGAGGTGCAGAGTTTTGAAATTCAAAGCATTGTTTGTAAATAATAGAAATGATAACACTGCAAACTACTTACTTTGTAAATATTACCTCTAAAATACGACTTTATAGTTAATATTTTTTAACGATTAAAAGTGTAATTCTGCATTATGAAAAAAAATGTTCATAACTCGGAGCAAAAGAAGACACTCGCCTGTACCTCGTTTTTAAAAGATGATTGCGCACTAAAAGAGCCACTTTTGTTCCTAGTGATAAAAACTACTATTATTATAATAAGGTCTTACACGTCGTACTTAGTAATACATAAAACATGTTTACTATTCGATTTTATATCAGTTAGTTTCTAAAAAAATCTTGAAGACTTAATACGTGAGAAAAGCTACTCTGAAAATAGATAAAAGACAAATATTTTAAAATAAACATATGTAGATATTTTATGTCTTTAAAGATACATAAAATGATTTTTAATGCGAAGTACGTCTATTTCAAAGTTTTGAAGGACACGAAAATTTGTTCTATATTTTACTTTCATACTCTTTTAAGTTCCGATTAAAAATGCATCAAAAGTATGTTTCTCATTTTCTTTCTTAATTTTCTTGTAACGGGCTTATGGTTGACAACTGGTATCAGATTTGACCTGTTCAACGGAATTATCTAAATCCATAAACCTATAAATGAACCAGTTTTATGAAACTAGTAAATGCTTTTGATGTGGACCTTGTGGTCATGATGCATTCATGAATGGACTAAGTGCACCACTTTTGGTCAGACCGCTCATTTCGCTTACCTACTTGATGTTATGCTCAGATATGTCTGGCCTACCAAAAGCATGGGCGATGACAGTACTTTACGCTGAGAAGTTTTATTTTATATTTAAGTTTTAGGCGATAAAAAACATATTTGCCCACAAACGCAAAGACCTCACTCACTCGAGGCCATTTTTATTACTTCCTATTTACCTACTAGCTTCAAATTTCATTCATTATTTTTTGGACCTAGGTGAGAAAAAATTACACTTTTCATCCCGTAATGACATTTCTACACTAGCTTTGAAATTTGTCATGGTATTCTAATGACTTATTTTTTCATAAGAAATTTAACCACAAAAACAGATTACTTTATTAATAAATAAATTTTAAAACTTATATAGAAGAATGCGGCACTCAGGATGGGCTATAATGAGTAATAAATCGAGCTACTTCGGGAGCGAATGAGTAAAACGAACGAGATACAGTACCTATGAAGACGAATCAGGCGAACGAGCTAATTCTGAAGGAAAATGGGCGGATTGAAAGAGCTAATTGTGGAGGGAAATGAGTCGAGCACGTTATAGAGAGAAACATGCTTGACCAAATATGAATTGTTATTTAATCCCTATTCTACTTAGATTTCCTGTAAGGAACATACTGCTACATTTGGTATAATAATGGTTACACCTCAAGCGAAATATCCTCCCTCTAAAATGTCACTTACAAAGGTGTGGAGGATGATTAACTGCATTTAAAAATCAAACTAATAATATATGACAGTTTTACTGTAGATAATGATTATGTTTTCCAATGGTCCGTCCGTTTAGTCCAATATTTAGTAAGTTTTGTATAACATCCATATCAATTCTAACCTATTGGAAACTAATCTAATAATATTAATCTAATGATCGTGTGATAAAAACTTAGTTTAAGTTCCCTTCCGTAGGAATATGTTTACTGATTCAAGCATATTTCATGGATTCAAAGCAAATAAACGGTATCAGTTAACTGACACATACTTTCTCCCAGCAATATAAAAAAAGATGTTAAAAGCTTCAAACATAAATGTCTTGATGACTCAGTCGGATAGCTACCAGCTGAGCAGCGCGAGTTTGACCCTACGCGCGTCTGTGACGTTTAACAACGTACTGCGTTTACCGCTAAACGAAAAATTGAATTTTCTCCGCAACCACTTGACATAGAGCAAAAATTTTAAATACTGGATTATTTAGTTTTTTGAGCTTGATTTAATGGTGATAAGTAAAATTTATTTCAAAATAACAGCTAATTTGAAAATCCAAAAAATTGATTTTTGAAACACTTAATACGCCATAACTTTTGAACGAGCATTTTCTCGGAGATGCGGGTGGTGTCATTTTATTCACCATTTTAAGCTTAATAAACCACAAAATTTTAATCAAAATCGTTAGAGCCGTTTTTGAGAAATTTGGATTTTTCAAGATTTTTGAGGGTTTTTGGGGGTAAAATACCCTTAAAAATCAAAAATTCAAAAAAATGAAAAACACGCCTGGAATTATTGTGCGTTTGGACCTACATACCAAATTTCACCAAAATCGGACCATTAGGGCATCCTCTAGCTCTGTTTACATCCTGACACACACACACACACACACATACACACACACAGACATCACTCGAAAACCACTTTTTTGGACTCAGAGGGCACCAAAACGGATAAATTTACCAACAACTCAAATTTAAAAAAATTGACTAAACCAATACTTTCTCAATATAAACATTTATAGGGGGAAAGGGGGCTCTAAAATGGATATATACATCATCAAACTAATGCGAAGTGTTTTACGAAAACAATACTTTCTCCATATACTATGGTATAGGGGGAAAAAGTAAAAAAGTTAATAACTCATTTTGAGTGTCGCAACTGTTGCTTAATCAATGCCACTCTTAACCAGAAATATCTCTTAAACATTCCAAGACTGGCTATCGAATCAAGTTATGATTAGTTCTTCCTCTTTGATTAAGTCGAAACTTAGTTACCTGAAACGCTTGGCTCTGCCTTTGCATTTCATTCTTGATTAAAAATTAAAACTAAAGTATACTATAAAAACAAATTTATTAGAACTGTTTATTAGATTTTTAAAATTGAGTAATCATGTTTTACTTTAGAATATGACTAGTCAAAATGTATCATACTTCAAACATAAATATTTCATTTACGTTCTTTCATTTAATATACAAAGTACAACCGTATTAAAACTAGTAAATGATGATGTAGAATTTGAAACTATATATGTTTTACATTATATTACTTTTTTATTCTATGACAATTGCAGGGTTTCTTAGTAAATAAGGTGGTTCTCTTTTATCGAAAAGAATTATTGTGTGCTTTAAAATTAAAATACCAATATCATGGATAAAATAGCACAAACAACGTTATCTCAATCAAAACGTACTTTAAAATATATTACATAAGTATTATGTAATAGATTACTTTCACTTAGTTTATATTTATTTAACACAAAATATTTATAAAATTATTATTAGTAATTGTAAATATAGAACTCTCATTAATAAAATATAATCTTAGCTTCTATCTTTTGTTTTTAACAATACATATTTATATTTAGTCAAACGTATGAGCACTTACAACCTCCGAGATAAATTGTAAGTGAATAACACTAGCTTTAACCAATAATTTACAAACACAAAATTTTGTAATATATTTACAACAATTTTACACTTTCAATACATTCTAAATATATTTTAATATAACTTACAATATTAATTATGATACAATGTTCAACCTGTAGAGTTTAGTTATTCAACGTTTGCAGAACAGGTGCTCGTGTGGTAGCGTTGTCAGCGCAAATATTTGAGAGACCTTTTTGACCTCTAAAGATACACTTTTAAAACCCTTTGCTTTCGTTTTTGTTCCATCAAAGTGTACAAAACATTCACAGTTTTCTTCTCCTGAACAAGATATTGAAGTATCTTCATTAAGATTGAACGTTAATTTTTTTTTATTTATACATGTTAATTGTAAGCTAAAAACATTGGTCTTTTACTTTTATTTTACCCGGAAAAATAAAGAAAAATGCTAGTTATACTATAAAATATAACAAAAAATAGTATAATTACTAAATACTTGATCTGCTTAATCTGGGTTGGCTATTAATTAGGTTTCATTAGTCAACTTTTTTATTTTATTTTCTAATTGTTTCAGTGGTTACTCGATGTAAAGTACTAATTTGTTAGACTACCTAGTTTTGTTGTGCTTGCTTTCTATTGGAAAATTTCCTTTTTAAAATCCACAATACTATTAACAAAGTGATGTTCGTCTGCACAAGTCTGGACCTAAAGATAAGTCCAAATACAAGTTTGATTACACTAATTGTGAATTTACAATCTATGATTTTCACAGATTTTTCAACACAGCGTTTTAGACCAAAACGAACTTACAACTTATTACACTTTTATTTATCCATTTATCATGAAAGCAAATGAATTCGATGTAGGCCTATATAGTATTTTAATGAATATTTAGATTATTTAATTCATTCCTCAAAATTACATTTTAAAACATATTTTTCAACTAACAGAATATAAATAACAAGGAAATATATTCCAACAAATGCTTGGAATATTTGCCAATAACAAGATGGTGTAAGCCTCATGTGTTTGCAGTATGTGAGCATAAACAATATAAATACTACAATGTAGTGTCAAAAGCTTATAAATAAGACTTTGCAGAGCTCTAGTAGAACCCTATTATCATTTAATCCACTTTGTTTACTCTCTAATATTACCTAAAAATAAAAGGATTATTCATCCTAAAACTTTACCGGTTTTTCTGCAGTATTTTTGTAAGATTTGATAGTACAATTCTTGTATAGTGAACGTACTAGAGTTTTGATGAATTATCAGAAAAAACGATCTACGAATATTGTCTATTATTTTTTATAGTTAAAAAATAAACTATTTTCAATGGGTGAAAAACTAAGTAGAGAGATGAAATTCACAAGTAGGCCTATTATTTCCAAAACAATCTCTAATTTAAGAAAATACCACATAAGATTCAATTTAAATCACAACTACATTTTGTAACAAAGCCGGCCGAGTATGACATTTTATCCATGACGATCCCGTTGACAATTATTAAATTTTACAAGTTTGTACATTTTTATAAAATTCATTCATATCCTTTCCCTTTTACCAAGGACATAGCAAATATAGATATTTTAGTCTAACAATTAATCTTTTCTGACTTCAACAAACATCATCCCTTAAAGTATTGACAACTTGGGTGTGTTTGTTTTAGATTCACAACAAAGAGATAAAATTCACAACCAGATGCAACGTCATTCATAATGAATATATGCGAGCGGCGACGTCACTGCGGTCAAGTTAATATTTACACCCCAAGCCCCTAGGGGTTGGGGCCACGGACTGGAATGGCGCACCATTGTTGACCATCGATACTCTTACACATTTTAAAGTCTTGTCCGGCCCCTCCGCATCGCTACGGTTGGCTTAGGAAATGTTTATGATTCGTTGTCTTATAGAAGTTATTGTAATGGTCAGGGTGGATTTAAAAAGTAATGTTGAGCTCAAAGTAAACAAATTAAAATACATTGGAGGATTTATTGAGAAGCAATTTCCATTATTATAATCAAAATTTTTAATTTGTTAATTATTTAAGCTATTTGATAGTTTACTTTATTTGTCGTCATAGTTATGGTACGGTTTTACATATAGAAAAATTTTCCCCGCTTTATCCTAATAAGAATGAACATACAATTTCATTGTATCATAAACCATTATAATTTAGAATGCAGTTAAAATTATAAAATAATTTTAAAAAAATTAACAATAATATTAAAAATTCCATGATTTTAGGAGGTGAGATTTTGTATTAAAAAATAATGAGTTCCGGTCTAGAGGAACCACTTTAGTATATTCTCTACATTTTGAGATTGGGATCCATCGTAAGAGATGTGTGATTTGCTATTGAAAGAAATGTGAGCATGTGTGGTCTGAGACTTTTGGTATAGATATAATTTTCAGCTGTAATGCTCCTTATTAATATGAAACATAAATGTCTTAAATAGAATTTTAGTAACATAATGAAAATTTGGTAACTTAAGATACCGATTTAGGAGAAAATAAAGTTTGCAAACAACGAAAATAAAACTCCCGTTACCAACCTTTATGGTGTAGGTAATGTGCCGAATTGTTTGAATCACACCGTCATCATCCTACGAGTGTTTATTTGAGAGGTATCTAGGTTGGGTGTTTAGAGGTTCACTTTACCATTTCACTTATGCATGAACTGGGCTGGGTGAATTGCGATACCGGTTCGCACCCTTTCATACAACATGCCAGCAATATGTTACCTAATGAATAACACATAGTACTCCTCGTTACGCGATCCACAGATATTGAAGCTCCTGGCATTATGTCGGGTAATGGAGCGTTTGGATATCAAACGGAAGTATTCATGGCTATTAGATCTCTCTGTGAGTGTTTTTGTTCAATAGAAGCTGAAATTCAATTATAAGTAAAAAACTAAAAAGTCAGTGTAAAAAGTGTTAGTTATATCTCAGTGACATATAGTAACAGTGATTTTTTAGTAACAGTGAAACATAAGTAATACATAAGTAGCATAAGTAACATACATGAAACATAAACATATACATGAAACATAAGTAACATAAGTAAGTTGCATAAGTAACAGTTGTTACTTATGCAATAACATGCATAAGTACAAAATATGACAGCATGTTTTTGGGTGAGAGACGAAAGTGAAGAGTTTTGATTAGGAGGTCAGATTTATAATATTTACTAAACTTTATTGTACTACTTACTTACTTACTATTGTAACTACTTACTTAAATATTTATACTGAAATCAACTCTCAATTAAATACCTCCCTCCCTACATCCTACTTTATTTCCAACTCTCAACTTGCCTTCCAAAATATTTGTTTACTTATAGAAATGTTCCTTAAGTATTTAGTTTATAATATTTAATAAATAATTTTCAGAGTGTGATAGAAACTGTTATTGTTTTCTTCATAATTACAGGTGGTGGTCTTGAATTTCTCTAAAAGATCTCCTGCCACCCTCTCCCCTCCACTACAGGAAGGCGCCGAAAAAAATAAAAATAAATATAAATAAATAAATAAAAAACTGTTGTGCCAAAATGGAAGTACTTCAAACGACCTAGACTCATTAGGGAAACTAATTTATATACTTTTTATGACTAGAAAATTTGTTATACTCTCCGGGAAGTAATAATTGAGTATTTTTCCTTTCAACCCAACTAGCTGCAACACTTTATGTTAACTTAGTGGGAGATTATAAACCAATGTAGGCTTAATTTTCACATCAATTCATTGATATAGTTATAGTCTTGTACAAACATATCACAAAACTTGTAATTTGCATAAACTTAAAATGATTAGTAGGCTGCAAAAGTCCTGTGGTTCAGATTTTTTTCTAGTATTAACACCACAAGTTTACATAATAATAAAAATGTAAATTTTAAAAATTTTCTTCAGTCAACAAAAAGTTTTGATAGTTTTAACAATAATTATAACGTACAATGAATATTATACAAGAAATCAATTGTGAAGGTATAATGTAAGGTCACAAACGTAATCCACACATAATAAACTCTGTAAGTAAACTGTAAAAGTAAACATGTTACTAAGCGAGCATTCCTATCCATTTAAGTTTATAGATTCACCGGGGTACTTCGTGATAAAGGAAGCTTCGGCGGCATCTTATGGCTGCTGCATATGCATGCACGGTGATGCTAAACATGCCCATACTGACTTATGCTGATCATGCGGCGCATCTGCATAGGCTGCGTCATATTGACAATAACTTTGGGCCCCCTCCGCCATTAGGGCTCGTGGTCATTTCATGAAAGCCTCGGTTAGGTGAGCAGAATAACTGCCATTGTACTTCAAATAATTGTTTTATTTTTTTCTATAATCTGTAAATGTTTTTAGTAGTTATTTTGACCCCCCCCATTGAATTAACAATATGACGCATTTCCATATTTTAATGGATAATATTGAAATTTTAAAATTAAAAAAGATAGATGTATCACAAGTACGAAATATTTGTTTAAGGTTTGAAGAGTAGGGAAAAGTTTGATATTTAGAGAATGATGCAAAACCATTAATGTTGCAATAACATTAGTTGATATGAGTAAGATTTGATGAGATACTTGTCTGAGAGAATGTAAAAACTAACTACAATTTTCTACATTCTTAGATTATTGAGGTATACTTTTTTTAAACCGGGGAGTTCTTTATAAACACCCAGTACATACAGTCATATGTTACATAATAATAATAATAATAATAATAATAATAGTAATTTATTTGCCATTTTACATGAAATGCATTGACAAAGTCATAGATACAGTCAGATACAGACAAGTCAAATATATACAAGTTAAGAAAATAACTATGGTTAAAACACAAGAGAAGTTACAATTATGTATTTAGATATCATGGAGAAGAAATAATAACTAAAAACAGATGTCTCTAAGGTCTAAAAACTCTGAGAGGGCATAAAAAGGATTTTTCAAAAGCCAATTGTAAAATTTTTTGACAAATATGTTTATAGGGTATTTGTCAATAAGATGCTTTAATTTATTATAGATTTTTTGAGACATGATTATATGGCTGTTAAGAGTTTTAGTTAACCTACAATGTTCTATTGCTATTTTGCTTTTGTTTCTGGTATTACATTGATGGAAATCACTATTTAGGTTTAAAGACTGGAGGTTTTTTAAAGCAAATGAGACCAGATCATGAATGTACAAGTTTATCACTGTTTGTAATTCTAATTTGATAAAAAGTGGCTTACAATGCTCCAAGGGATTAGCCTTTGCCATTACTCTGACTCCCCTCTTTTGAAGAATAAGAATATCTGTAATTTTTCTACAACTACCCCAAATAAGAAGACCATATTTAATTATCGATTGAAAAAAGCAAAACAAACAGATCTAATGTAATTTTTAGGCACACAATGCAAAATACGTTTGATTAAGAAAATTACTCTACTCAACCTTTTTGACAGAAATTCAATGTGTGAATTCCATGTCAGTTCATTGTCAAGAAAAATTCCAAGAAATTTAACAGTAGTGCAAATTTTTGTTGATAGGTCATTTACTGGATTTTGTCTCAAGTTGAATAAAATATTTTGTGTTTTGCCTTCATTTAGTAAAAACCCATTTGCTTTAAACCAATTAGAAGCTTCTTCAATAGTTTCTTTAGCACGATCTAGTAACTCGTCCTTGTCAGTTGTCGTCCGGCCGTCGATGAGGAAGGACTGTTATCAGTGAGCTGCTTATCTGCCAGTCCAGGCCGCGACCTGTTCAGTTAGTCTCGTGTGCCTTTTCTATGTTAGTTTTTATTATTTAGTACCGTAATTAGTTCTTAATCTTGAACCTATCGTCATCTTAACGTTGTAGTATGTCGTCCAAGTGCGGAAAATGCGAATATAATATTGCGCAGAGTGATCTATCTGTCAAGTGCGTGGAGTGTAAAACGCATTTTCATCCTGCCTGCACACAGTTTGGTTCGATTCAGAACTTTACGAAGTCAAAATATAAAAAGTGGAAGTGTGAGAACTGTGCCTTGGAATCGGGTTCTTCCGCTTCACATCTTTCCAACGTAAGTTCAACTATGGATAAAAGTACCATGATTGAGTTGCTGAACGAATTTAAAGCGGACATTAAATCACATACCGATTCCTTAGTGGGAAGTGTTAACTCCAAATTGGACAATTTAGCAGAAGAATTTCATACATTCAATAATAAAATTGACGTTTTGGAACAGAACTAACAAGCCCTACAGGAACGCTGCAACAAGTTAGATCAGGCTAACAGCGAGCTCGCCGCGGAGGTTCGTGCGCTCAGGCAGCGACTTGACGACGCGGACCAACACTCCCGCTGCGCCAACATAGAGGTGCTGGGCGTACCTTCGACCACGGGGGAAAACATCTACATGATCATGCAACATATTGCTGCTGCCATCGGTGTCCCCTTCAGGAGAGAGGACGTATCCATTGCCCATCGATTGCGCCAATACTCCGCCAAACATACTTTCCCACCGATTATTGCACAGTTCGTATCTCGCACCACGAAGGAGGTATGGCTAGCAGCTGCACGGAAAAGGAGGAATCTAAAATCTTCAGACATCAACGCCCGTCTGGTCCCCAGCGACGTGTACATCAACGAACATCTGACCGCCAACAACAAGGCTCTCCTGGGACGTGCGAGGAAGCTGCAGCGCGAGGGGAAGCTCCACTTCGCTGGCTACTCAAACGGGAAAATTCTCATCAAACCCAAAGAGCGGGATGCTGCCCTGAGGATCATCTCACAGGAGGACTTGGACAAGTTCGACGTTTAATCTGTTCACTATAGGTATTTTATTTGATAATTTTTAAGTCATTTTATTGTTCATTAATATTTGTTTTCCTCATGGAAATATATACTTTTTATTATTATCAGTTGGTACATAATGTTTTATTTGCAATTAAAAATTAATTTGCTCTTGAATACTAATTTCATATAAGTTATGTTACAAATATAATAAATAAATATACAATAGTGTCATTTCTAAGTTTTGCTAAAAAGTTCCTTTTTAACTCTTATAACATATTTTACTCCCAGTTAATTATTTTTTTACTGAAGAGACTTTTTTTAAATAATGATCTAGCCCTACATTATAAATGGTCATATAGTTTCCTAATTTAGGGTGAATACGATCTTTTTTCCGTTTTATGTAAGTTTAGTTTTAATAGGCCTACATTTCGATCAGCAAAGGCCTTGATAACATTTACACATAGGTAAATGTCATTATTTTATAGTCTGTATATAACTGAAGGGACCACATTCACTGCATTATTACTGACAGGTATTTTATGTAAAATTAGTTATATTTTATTTATACCATGTGTAATCAATACTACATTCTTCTCTCAAATTTCTGACTGTTATTAAGAATAAAATAAAACAAAATAGAACATTTTTAGTCTCAAACATTATTTTGTCATTATTATTATTATTACTCACTCATTCATAATTTAATTCATAACAATAATTTCAGTCATTTATTAATATTATTTTTCTTTCATTGTAACTATTTTATTTTTATTTTATTAGACTACTATATTCTATTTATTTTCGTAAATTCATTCAAGTTTATTCACATATTTCAAGTCATTATAATTCTTTTTTCTCAATTACATTTGGCACATATGTTTTTATATCTGGGCTGGCAGTGGGCACTGAGGCAGGCGTAATGCACATTGATGACATCGATAGTGATAATCAATTGAAGGACAGTTTAAATTGTTTTGAGTTAAGCTCAGATTCTCAATATGCACAATTTTACAAACGGAATGTGGGCAACAGTAGAATAAATATTTTCCATTCTAATATTAGAAGTATTAATAAGAATCTTGATGAGATGTTAATATATTTACATAGTTTTATTGCGGATATCGATATAATTGTATTTACTGAATGCTGGCTGTCTGGAGGGGAGGGGGTCGCGGCCTTGGAGGGCTTTGACCTTTTCCACACAATGACTTACAGAAACCAAAATGACGGTGTCACAGTTTTTGTAAACAAACATTTTTCAGCTACTGCTACTGAGCTTATCGTTGGGGACGTTTACGGCTTAACTCTGCACTTACAATTTTCGAATAAAACCTTTGACTTATTTGCTGTATATAGAACGTTTGACAGCGACGTAGACATTTTTTTAGATTACCTGGAAGTTTTGCTTGGTAGAATAAATAAAGATCATGTGTCTGTTTTTCTCGGTGATATTAATGTCGACTTACTCAAAAATGACATGTTAACTGACCGATACTTGAACTGTTTGATCGGGGCGGGCTTCACTCAATGTATCGACAAACCGACTAGAGTGACTCACCACACCTCATCTTGTCTGGATCACATTTTCATCAAGTATATGGATTTAGAAAATGTTGAATCTGCAGTGATCCAGACCACCGTTACCGACCATTATAGCACTGGCCTTACTATCACATGCCCGACCCCGCACCGACACCCCGACCCGCCGCCACGCACTTACTTGGACCACGCGCTACTCACTCACTTACTCACTCAGTCCAACTGGGATCCTATCACCGCATGCCATGATGATGTTAACTTTTGTTCTGAACATTTTTGTAGGATTTTTTCTAATTCCGTTTTAGCCGCTAAAAAAACAGTCACAAATTACAATTCTCGTTTCAAGAAAATAAAACCATGGATTACGTCAGAGTTAATCAAATTGATTAGAGTCAGAGATAAGCTTAGCAAACAAGTAAAAAAACAACCCTTCAACCAGGAGCTAGTTATTCGCTATCACGACTTAAAAAATAATTTGAGTAATTCTCTTAAAGTTACAAAAAGAAATTACTTTAGAAACAAACTAAACGAAACCAATAACAATCCCAAAAAATTTTGGGGTTTAATTAATGAGATTTCTGGTAGGGTTTGTAAAAAAGAGCCCTTTCCAATCGACAAATTTATTCCTGACGGCCGTTTAACCCCAGATAATTGTAAACAAGTTGCTGACGAGTTTAATTTTTTTTTTTCTTCTGTTGGGGTTAACTTGGCTAGAGCAATAGATTCCAGCGGTGACCCAATTGTGGACGACAATGACTTCACACATGACAGCACATTCACTCTTAAAACTGTCACGGAATCTGAACTAAAACGCTACGTTTACAGACTGCGCGGCGGGTCGGCGCCTGGTTGTGATGGCGTCTCGGCCGAAGTCCTTAAAGCCAACTTCTACTTAATTAGCAAACCATTGTTACATATTATCAATCTGAGTATTTCCTCTGGCACTTTTCCTGACTGTTTCAAACTAGCAAAAGTATTTCCTCTCTTTAAGTCCAATGATATCTCCAATATGAACAACTACAGACCGATTTCTATTTTGAGTGTTTTCCCTAAGATTATTGAGAAGATAGTCAAAGACCAATTAGTTACCTATTTACAAACGAATAGTATTTTAAGCGAGCGTCAGTACGGGTTTCGCTTAGACAAAACAATTTCAGACGCACTTTTCGACATCAATAAAGACTTAAATTCTGCCATTTCAAGTAACGAGCGTTCAATTTTAATTTTCTTAGATCTTAAGAAAGCCTTTGATTCAGTAGATCGATCCAAATTATTTTCTAAATTAGAGGCCGTTGGTGTTAGAGGTGGTGCCCTCGGGTGGTTTAAAAGTTATTTGTCCAATAGATTACAGTTTGTTTCAATTTTTAATTCACACAGTGACGTTCAGCCTGTTGATTACGGTGTGGTCCAGGGCAGCACACTTGGGCCTGTCTTATTTTTAATTTACATAAATAACATAACAAAACTAGACATTTTTGGTAAACTTTTTCTATTTGCTGACGATAGTTTAATTTTTGTCAAGGGTAAGACATGGCCCGAGGTTCGTGACAAAGCCTTGCATGACCTCATGGTTACGAGACTGTGGCTTAATCAAAATATTCTGTCTTTGAACACTTCCAAAACTAAGTTCATGCCAATTTCCCTCAGTAGTATTTCAGATTACAACTTGCAAGATCTTATCATCCACACCTGCGGGGACTACCTCAGCACCAACTGCACTTGTGAAGCAATAGAGAAGGTTGAGTCCTATAAATATCTAGGAATATTCTTTGATCACCGTCTTAAATGGTCTTGTCACGTACAATTTCTCAATAAAAAATTAAGGAAATACATTTTTGCTTTTAGACAGATGAATCAAATTCTCAGTGAAAGGGAAATGAAAATGGCTTATTTTGCATTTGTTCAATCTCTTTTAATTTTTGGGGTTATAGTCTGGGGCGGATGTTTTAAAAGTATTTTGGAGCCTTTAAATATCACTCAAAAATCTATTCTAAAAATTGGATTTGGGAAACCAAAGCGATACCCGTCTGATGCATTATTTCTAGACCTATCTATTTTAACCATTAGACAACTTTTTATTAAAAGCGTTTTAACCCATATCTATAAAAATTTCAATAGTATTTTTCAAGGAATTTCCCACAATCATAATACAAGATTTTCAGTTAGAGTCGGAATATCATCACTGCAAATATGTAAAACATTTTCTACCACAAATTCCTTTTACATAGCCCATGTTTTATACCGTAACATTTGCAATTATTTTCAAGATCATGATTTTTTCAACTCTACATCAATAAACATTTTTAAACGACGTGTTAAAGATTGGCTACGCAGTTTGAATATGGACGAGGCCGAGCGCATTATCGCATCAGATTATAGACGTTCCTGACTACCCACTTTGACTGTCACGGCACTGCACTTTGGACTTCCGCCCTCCGGCCCGTCGCCGCCTCCCACCTCTAAGGACACCACGTCACTGTGATTAATTCTCTGTTGCTTATCATTATCCTAAGTTTATTTTATTTTTTTTTCTCTCTTTTATATTAGTTGTCTCTTTTCATTATTCATCCAGTCATCCTTCATTTTGTTTTTCTTCAATTAATTGTTTTATCCTACCATATTCCATATATATATTAACTTCACCGTGACGCAACCAAAGCCGACGCACAGGCTCAGTGCCCATGTCGGCTTATTCCTTTGGACTTATTGTATATATTTTTTTGGTCACAAGCATTGTTTATTATTTCTCTGTTTTGTGTATACTTACTTTTATGATTGTATTATTTTCTTAATGTTTTATTATCTGGATTGTCATGACCTTATTTTTATGGAATAAAGAATTTCATTCATTCATTCATTCATTCACTGTTGAAAATCAGGGTGAGAATTAAAAAGGTGGTATCGTCTGCATATAAAAATGATTTTGCTTTAACGGAGGTAGGAAGATCATTTATTTGAATTAAAAACAGAAGAGGGCCTAGGACTGATCCCTGGGGCACTCCAGTCAAAACTCCAATCTCCTTGGACCAATTTCCGTTGACACAGACCTTTTGTCTACGGCTGGTTAAATATGATTTAAAAAAATTTGATGAAATTCCAGTCACACCATAATAATTTAACTTTTGAATTAATTCGTTGTGATTGACACAATCAAAGGCCTTGCTCAGGTCACAAAAGGTGGCCTGAGCAAAGGCCTTATCCTCAAAATTACTAAGAATCTCTCTAACTAGTGCATCTACAGCATGGATTGTGCTTTTTCCTTTTCTAAAACCAAATTGTGATGCATTAAAATAACCATTACTATCAAGATAAAAAACTAGTTGATCATGAACTATTATTTCAATAATTTTTGAAAAAAAAACAGGTATAATTGAAATGGGGCGATAGCTTTCAGGCAGGTTCTTAGGACCCTTCTTATACACAGGACAAATTCGAGACAGCTTTAAATCATCTGGAAAATATCCCTCAGTTAAGCATTTATTTATACATAAAGTCAGAGGTTCTAAAAATGTATAATACATACGTTTGATGATATTGTTAGACAATTTAAATATATCAATACTATCTGAAATCTTGAGTCTTTTGTGGCTTTAATAACTTCATTGACTGTGACATTTTCAAAAGTGAAGTTACTTTTTGTGATGGGATTGTTTTCTATTAGAGTTATACTCTACACTGTGCTTCTCATAAATGTAAAATCACTCGGCAAATTATAAAAGAAGAAACTAACAAATCAACAATACCACAACCTATTAACACTACCCCAGACTGTTTTAACGATTACTTCATAAACTCAGTAAATTGCATTAAAAAAAGCATCGAGAAGCCATCTTTTCGCTCGAAGCTCCATCTTTTTCCATCGAAGCTCAGTGTTGACATAACTCATATGCTGAGAAGCAATTTAATGTACTTTTCTTTAAGCCTATCACTGTCAGAGTTTTTAACCAAATTGTGCATGAAAAGAAGTTTTTCTTTCATTAAGGCCGATTCCTTTGAATACCATGTACTATTGTTAATTTTTTTCTTTTCAGTCTTATTATTATTATGTTTTTTTTTTAAAATACTCTACTCTATTACAAATTATTCTTATCAGAGACTGAAAAAAACTCTTTAGCGTTCAGTAATCTTCCATGATTAACAAAAGCTTCCCAATTGAATGATAGAAGACTACTTTCCAAATTATGAATTGATGACTTGGGGAGACATATATTATAGTACTCCCAAAATAAGATGTGTACCCTTCCAGTGAGTTTAAATTTAGATTCAGAGGCCCAATTGATTTTTGTACATCTAAAGGGGAAGAATTTGTTGTCTTACACCTTAGTGGAACATTTACAATCAGTCCTTCATGATCAGAGTATGGAAATTTGAAAATGTGACAAGTTGCTTGGTAACTAAGTTTAGAGTTTACAAAAACATTATCTAAGCAGTTTTTACCTCTTGTAGGAGAGTAATTTAAACAGTAGAAATCAGACTGTCTAAGAACATTCAAAAATTGTTTAACAGTGATTTTATTTGTGGTTATATCAAAGTTTGCATTAAGATCTCCTCCGATCAAAATTGTATACTTTGACCAGGGAGTTAAGAAATTTAAAAAATCAGCCAGAGAAGTTAGAAACTCACTGGGGTTTCCAGAGGTGGAGTGATAGAGTGATGCCACAATAATTTTAAATTCATCATTAATTATGGCTGAAAGCTCAAAATGAAACTCTTTACAGAAAACACTGACATCTAGTTTTTGGGTTTTTATGTCATTTCGAGCAAATATTAGAGAGCCCCCTCTAATGTGATCATCACGACAATAGCTGGTTGCACAGTAATAACCATTTGGGCAAGCAAGTTCTGTTTCCTCGGGATTCAACCAAGATTCAGATATACATATGAATAATACATTATTAAAGCCAATTAAGAAACTTTCCAAGGACAAGATTTTACTGTGATTAATGCCTTGGATATTAAGATACAAGAGCTGATAATTTTTAATCTTTTTAAAATGTGAAACACTATCCATAGTTAGACTTATACTATCCCTACTGGTTGTAACACCTGCCTTAAAAAACTATTACAATCTGATAATGAAGCACTGCTCACATTTTGATCACTTTCACTTTTGCTCTGCTCTATCACATTCACAACACTACATCTTGAACCTGTCACTTGTGGTGTAGCTGTTGAACCAACAGTGTGATTGGACTGCTGGATTTCATCCGCTCGAGGGTTGTCCTCAGTAGTGGTCGACATCAGATTCTGCTGTGCCGCAGTCATTACATGAAATTGGATATTTAATTGGCATTTACTTTTGTTCAGGTTGCATTTTAATAAGTCATATCAATATGTTTAACCGAATCAGAAGTCAAGAGTACTCTTAAATAAATCCCAAGGATTTGTCCAATAAAAAACCCTTCTAATGGTTTCTCAGGAATAAGTATTTTTAGTAGCCTTTTTAAATTTAAATAGAAACTTTGACTAACTGTTAGAATGACTAACTTTAAGTTTTAGAATCCACACCTTTATGTCTTTTCACACATTTTCCCTTCAATCGTTTTTCAGTTGTAAATCAATTTCATGCATCTGTGTAGAATTTAGTCTTAACTTAGAAATAAACCAACAACAGTTTTGTGGATAGTGCTGTCATAGTTCACCATACAAAGTGGACGCAAATGTAGATTGTGTGGTAAAATCTGCATATACCTCAGCCTTAGTCGTTTGATGTACACTGCTGCATATGTTGCAGGTATATTGACTTGTTGATGGGTGCTTGTCGTTCAGTCACCTTAGAATGTATTAAACAAACATTGTTTATTTTATAACTTTGCATAAATCTCATATCACTTCCTCAAAAGTTCATAATTCTTTTATCAGTTAGTTTTTGAAGGGATACTTCACAAAGATAGTTGTTGCAGATCCTTTTTTATTTTGCGAATGATTATTAATATCTCTATGATGTGATTTCTTTCACCTCTAAATTTTTTAATATTTTCCCGTAAATAACATTAACAGTTTTAATATCACTTTATCTAAGTTAATTATTGTCTTAAGCATAATTAACCTTATGTGTTTATGAAAAAGCTATGATTCTTAATTTATGTATTCAAAAGAATAATTCAAAGTAGGTTAACTTTGGAAGAACTGAAGGATATCAAAGACTTGTGATTGAGCTTATTACACAATACTAACTGTTTCGTCACGGGTTCGCCTGTGATTGAATTTCATTTAAAGGTAATTAAGCTCGTTCGCTACGTTCACTCGCTGTCACGCTCACCTTATATATAAGAAATGGCTGGGACACTTAAAATTAGAATTTTTCATTGAACTTGTTTCTTACAACCAATAAAAATAGGTAAACTATAGCTTTTCAGATTTTTTAAAACTATTGTATGCCCTCTAGGTTTTTTTTTTTAACTTCACACAAACCATCCTTGAATAACGCTTAATAATGCCTGAAAGTTAAATTGAAATCTTTGGAGCGGTTTCGGAGTCCATAGGCAACATACATATATACATACATATTTGCTCTTTTATAGAATGATATAGGTGAAACAATTAAATTAAGGTAACAATTATTGAAATAAGTTCATTATTAGGTATTTAATAACAACATTTTCTACGGATAGTAGTACTATCCAGTTTCCCAGCATCATCTCTTCTTTAGGTGTAAGTAAACCTTCGCCAGAGCTCCTTCTTCCCTTAGATACAGTCATCAGAATGATGGATCACTTATTCAACCCCCATGTACAGTATATTGAACTCCTTCTTAATGCGCTTAACGTTTCTCCAAAGTCAAATTCATTATTAATCTATATCGAATTCAAAACTTTTTGGGAACCTACATGTTTTGTGTTATAATTTTAGAGCTTGTCTTGTAAACACCTCACTTAAATTTTGTAGGTATCTGTATTTATCAGCATATCCTAGTAAACAAGACTTACGTACAACAGTATAAAGTTTTTTTTTAATAAATAAATTTCAAGCTATTCCTATTGCAATATTTATTTTTAGTTTTTGACAAGATCCATTTATTTATAAAACATTATTAGAATAGCCTATAAGACCAATTTTGATTGAAGTGTTTTTAGATTTGAAATACAAGGGTGTTTATTCATCTGGGGGTCTTGTCAATAGTGCCAATGACGACAAGGGGTGTCCACAAATTCTCAACCTGAAAAAGAAACCGAAAAGTATGTAAATAAATGATAGTAGGATAACGGTTTATTTTGCGTTTTATAGTAATAAGACTATAATAAGACTTGTCATCTTGTGGCATCTTAAAAATTTAACAGCTATTTACACACCCAATCACACAAATCTTTTAGGCAACTTTTTAGTTCGCTGTACGTTAGGTTGACATTTCCTAAGTGGCACACTCTGCCTCTTTCACAGAAAATGTATATATAATCTCTTGATACTTTTGATATTACGAGCACGTCTTCAAAATGTTCACATGAAAAGTCTGTCTTTAGACAATAATAGGGGAGTAAGTGTCATGAATCCATAAGACACATTGTTGTTTCTCTTTTTGACTCACCATTCCTAATTTGTTTTATATTTCATTGTGCAAACTGCATTGTCGTCAGTGACCTGAGTTACAAACTTAATGATAAAAAACTGAATTGAATTTGCTTGAAACAAGAAGTGCAAGATGATTGTGGTTGTAATAGTTTCCTTACAGCAATAACATTAAATTAGGCCAAGATTTTTTGAACACCAGGCACATTTAAAAAATACAATAGGATTCGAACAATTTTAAATGAATCTCAATATTTTAAAGGCTTCAATATTACCGTCCTTATCACTATTTGAGTGAAGTTCACTTGAAACAATGCTAGGTAGCATTTGATTTATTTGTAATAACTAGATTAATTAAACTAGTGATGAAAATCCTCGAAAGTTCTAGGTTTATTAATGTATAAATTACTCTTCTATAATAAGTTTTTATTTTAACTTTTAGTAATGATATTATTTGTCGATCTCAATCTAATATGATTCAACATTATAATCACAACAGCTTCTGCTTCAGTCCAAGGTGTTTATTTACAACCAACGAAAAACAGCCGTAAATCATGTTAACTAACTAACTTTAGGTATAGTTTGATTAAATTTAAAGTGAAATGTGAATCAAATACAATTTTGCCAAGCACACAGTTCTGTTGTGAAAGATACCCACTATTGGGACTACCTTTGCTTTCTACAGTGCTAAAGTAACAAAGCCGCCATGTTGACAAGAGTCTCAGCGTGTATCCATAGTCAATGAACGCTACACACACGAGGATCCACCCACTGTTGTTGTTCCTATTGCCCCTAGTACAACACCATTTGCATGTAAATTCAGCTCAGTTCACTCTTAATTAACTACACATAATAATATTATAAACATATTATGTTTATATAATTTATTGGCTTATTCTATATATAATGACAAAATTTAATCACACTCATAATTGTTCAAAGTAATGAAAGCAAAATTAATATTTCAATTTTGCTTGATGATAAATGAAAAATAATTTTGCATTTTTTATTTAGAAAGATATAATTCAAAGAAAAATTAATTAATTGTCTTTGTAAAGTACAACTTTGTTCGAGTTAAATTTTGCTTATCTGTCTATAATTTAAGTGCTAAGTGGCTTACAAATAGTTTTTAATTACAAAAAGGTCTATATTCATGATGGATTAGCCACTGGATCACGTACTTAGCAAAAGAATGGTTTACAATACCTATGGTGTCTAGTGATCCAAGGTTTTCACACTATCACGGTTTCGGGTATTGTGACCCATTTTCAAGTGTACACAGTTACAAATACGTTAATCCTTCAAGTGAAATTGTCATTACATTAAAATTAAAATGAAACACGGAATCACACGGAAACAGTACATTATTTACGAACAAAAAACAACACGAAAAAACGTGCGTCGGCAACGAGTGATGAGTAAGATTTTGTTCGTGTACCGTGTACATGTGATTCCGTGTTGCCTTTTAGTTTTAATGTAATGACAGCTTCACTTGAAGGATTAACGTATTTGTAATTGTGTACACTTGAAAATGGGTCAACAGGACCCGAAACCGTGATAGTGTGAAAACTAACCCCCTTGGATCACTAGACAGAAGGTATTGTAAGCCATTCTTTTGCAGTCTATATTCAATAACAATGTACCATAATGTTCCTTAGCTATGAATATTTGCTACTCATTGCTTTCTTGTTATTTCTTTTTCTTATTATTTAATAAAAAGAAGATTCAGCAATAAACATTTAGACAGAACAAAAAACCTCCCAACACTTATATGTTTCTTTATGTCACTCTTCAAAGAAACAATCTCTGAAACTATTTTAACTATATTTTCTTAAAGGTTAATTAAATATCAATACATTGTTATTTGATTTGACAATACGTCATTAGTTTGATGACGACTAAGGTATGGCAATGTATATAATTAATAGTATAAAATGGATCCATACATTCAACGAGTTTCAATTAATTAACAAGATAATATTTTAATACATTTTTATAACTAGAACGCTACAAATAACTCTGTCTAAGGCCTTCAGCTGATTTTATCTGTTGTTAAGATGCAAGATAACCTAGTTACAACATGGTGATGGATCACGTGATACTCTTAGGCGTTATTTTGCTAAGACAGCCACCTCCGCCTTAATGTGTTTTTGATATACTTAGTGACATGGTAATCAGTCATTTCCCTTACACTATGAAATAAATTTGTAATCTTGTAAGGACTTCTAATTGTATTGACAAGAACAAACTTATAACATTGAAGGCGTTTTATAATAGTAAGAATAATAGGTGTATAGTCTTGAGTTATATAGTTGAAAGACCAACCTCTAGAACATCAAAAGTGTTTTTATAACACTTTTCAGAGAAAATATAGTTTCGTTTACTAAAGTTTTAAATTCAATTTCCCTACTTTTGAAATCCACACAGACCATCAAATTGTGTGTGGAACGTATTGGAAAAAATAAGGTGAAAAAATTCTACTCGTCGTCAATTATTTGCAATCCAGGACAAATTTTTAGGTCTTTACGGGTATCGCAGCCCCAGGCTGCATCTTCAGCAGGTGAGGTTAATCATGCATATTCATGTGTAGATCCATGAAGATGCCGTCAAATGATTTAAAAGTACATTAAAAATGAAATTGCTATAGAGTTGGTACTTACTCTCACCAAAACCAAATGTCTTCTTTCTTTAATGTTATGTTGACTTTTTATAAAAATAGCCATTTATGTTTCTATTGTTCGTGTTTTGTGCGGTTGATTTTTAATGTACTTTTAAATCACGTGACTTGGATCTTCATGGATCTACTTATGAACATGCATGATTAACTGAAGATTTAGCCTAGGGCTACGAAAAGCATACAGACCTAAAAATCTGAATTCAAATGGAACTGTGAGTCCAATTTATTTATATAAAGCAATTCCTAGGTTTGGCTATAGTTCACCAAAGTAAGGTGAGCCGTTACAGTGCAAGTGCTGATGAAAATACAGGTCAGAACGCGGATTCGAACCAGATTCTTACCCGTGACAACGCATCGGTGGATCTGGCGGCCCATCTGGCGCGCTAGCCCCTTATCCACCATTTTCGTTTATATAGGCTACTTCACGTTCTATTTAATTTGGTTTATCGTTCATTGCTAATACATGTCAAATATTTCTCAATTGTCTCTATGAAAGTATATTAACTCTTGAATTATCTTTGATATTTTTAACCACAATAGCAAACATGATTTAACGATCATATTGTAAGAGGGAATACTTTCATACTGTATGAATAACATGAACTGTAGAGTTTGTATTTACAAAACCATGTTTATAGCCATTTCATTTGTTTGGAAGTCAAAAGTTAAAATACTTGTGTATATTTAAAATTACCGATTAGTTTGTCACTTAAGATATCAAAATTTGACTTATTAAACTTAAATTATTGCAATATTTGCGTAAAATAAAGTTAAGGTCATATCAAAAATATATAGAATTGGTAATGACTATTTATAAATACCTAAATTTAAGCAACCGAATGTCTTTAACTTTCAAACAATATAGATATTTCAAAAGAAAAAGACGCAATAAATATAATTTTATTCATACACTGTAAAAAAGTTGTAGTTGTTACAGGTAGAATTGGTAAAATTACTGTTACGACTTATCCTAATTAGATTAGGAGTGGCGGGCGATATGTACATAAAATAGAGCAAAATTCTAAAATAGTTGTTGTACGACAACAAATATCATTTCTGATTTCCTGTTACGACCTTTTACGATACGGTCTGAAGTCAAAAATACAAGTTTTGTGGACCTAACCTATACCTACGGTATGTTTCATATTTTCTGACAATAAGCCTTTGTTTAAAAAATACATTGAATTACTACGACCTAACACGTAAAATGATTTTTAAATACACTATCCTTACCCACGGAAGTAGGATATTATTTAGTTTCAAATTACGATTTTAGGGTGATTTTGTTTTCTGAGCTCATTCACCATAAGGTAAATGTACTAATGACCTTCGAAACATTGGTTAATATTTAAACTGCTATTGAAGTATACCATGGAAATAAAAAAAGTATTTTAAATGCATTGTCATGCAATGTCTCAATTACGGCCAGTTAATGTTAATGATATAGGACTTTTTAATTGTGATATATTATAAATGTGAGCATGCTACAATAAACCACTAATCATAAGCAGACCAGGCCTCATTTCTCATTAGCAAATGAGTATGAATTAAAAGTAAGTATTGTGTCATATGCTCAGTGCAATGGCAATATACTATAAGCTATAATTATAAAATTAGAGTTTTTCCTATTCATTGATTAAAAACTTTCAATTAATTTTTTAAGTTAAGTCCATCGAAGAATAAATAAAAGTCAATAATATCAACATTTTTACCTGTCTGCCTACCTCCATTGCAAAAACTTGCAATTGAAATTACAGTGACCATAACATGCTAATGGTCAATAGTCTAATTAACAGTATGATTACCACTTTGTACCACTTTGTAGTGTGTTCGGAGAGTGTTTAAACGATTATTTACCTACTAATTTTCTAAGTAATTTTACTGCGACAGTATATCTATAATGTGTTAAGTAATGTGTGGGTGAATATTTACTGTTTTAAATATACAACCCCCACTGCTCGATGATTAGTTCTACAGCTATAGAACTACTAGTTACAAAGTAAAGATCAGTCATGGAAGTAAGAGTTGCCACAGCATGTAACGGGTCTGTAATTGACACCCTCACATGATATGTGCTCGATGACTATCTGTACATTTATATAACTACTAGTTACAAAGTGCAGTTCAGTAATGGAGGTACAAGTGAACACAACATACACAAGGACTGTAATTAACAATGACACCACCACTTGATGTGTGCTCGATGGCAGGCTCTACAGCTATAAAACTACTAGTTACAAAGTGCATATCAGTAATTGGAGGTAAAAGTGACCACAACATGTTACAGGTGTGTAATTACCAGTGATACCACCACTTGATGTTTTGTCGCTGTCCGACCCTACAGTTTTACATATAGTAGTTTTTAAATGCAGTTCAATAATTGATCAGATTGTTGTCTTGTCCTACATAGATACCAATGCGGTGGTAGCTGGCCATACAACGACTACAAAAGTTTTATTTGCAGAATAGTAATTTCTAATTAGTAGTTCACTAAATAACTAATTAATAATCAGTTATTAAGTTTCGATGATTACTGTCTTGTTACAGTAATCACTTGCACCTTCATTTATCATATTTATACTATAACCAGTAGCGTTAGGTATATAACTGAAGAGCTAGCCAAAACATCCCAGTGGCGGTGTCTCTGTTAATTACAGACCTGTTACATGTTGTGGTCACTCGTACTTGAATTGCCAATTTGCACTTTGCAACTAAAAGTTTTATAACTGGAGGACCAGACAGCCCAATAATGGTGCTGGGATGAAAAGAATACAGTATACTTAAATTTCGTATAATTTTAACATCGTTATTTTGGATAAAAAATAATGGTAATCATTTCTGAGCATCATAGATGACTTGGAGTTTCAATTATGTGTTTTTAAATACTGTGGCTTTGTTTGGTACTGAATGATACTGAAGTAAAACTTTAATCGTTCTTTATAATATTGACATTATTATTGTTAAACCACAAATAAAAAAGAAATATAAATTGAATTTTTTATAAATCATTTTAATGATATGAAATAGTAGTTTCCATCACTAGGGCTATTGGCTATTGGAAATCACAATTTACGAGCTCAGAAAATATTTGTTCTATCCGAAATCACATTTACGAGCCCAGAAATGTGATTAAGCACAGAATAACACCTTAATTCCTAGTGATGAACAACGTTTACTAAGGATTACCTAAAGGACAACATTTTTAAGTATTTTTTATGAACCAACTGTGATTTATGAAGAGATATAGTTTGTTGTTGGTGTAAACCTTATAGCCTGACTACAATGAAAGCCTAATTATACGAAAATAGAATTAGAACCAACGATCAAGGCTCAGTCAACCTGGTTCTACTCCTAAAACACGAGTATACCATATATATAAAGCATTCCTACATATTATTACAGATTATTGTTACATATGTTCAATGATATGTAACAATCCTCCATTAAAATTGTTTGCAAGTCAATTTTTGTTTACACATGTTTTGGATTAGTACTTGTTTTGTTCAAGATGAAAAAAAAAACTTTGAGTTTAGCGCAACAAAAACATTTCAGATTACGAGTCACTTCAAAAATGATACTGAAAACGCAAACTTTGCAGAATACCTAAAGGCCATAAAACGGCTGTTCTGAATGCAGTGTGGTGTAAACAGTTGTTAGAATTCTTTTTAATCAATTAAACTACTCATTAAAACCCAATAAATGTTACAGTTTAAACAATTAGTTCAGCAAATTTATACCAGTGTGTGTCCCATTTTTAGTTTAATAATTCTGGGGAGCGAAGCAAAGTGAGATAAGCAAACGAGAATTTCTTGGGGTAAACAAATCCAATAAACATTAGAAAAGAAGCTTTTTGGAATTGGTATATCAGAATGTGTGTGTACTGAATAAACTAATTTGGGGCAACTATTTTATTACAGGTAAGTTATTATCACATATTAATTGAAATAAATAAAGCAGTAAATAAATTACAACATTTTATACCTCTTATGATTTTTTTGCATACAAAAAGCAGAAACAACTATAGAGATTCAAATATCACATTACAGATATTTATATTCACCAAGCTAAACCTCTATGGTTTGTTGCTGTTGATAGAACATATTTTGTACAATATATTAAAGAAAAAATTTAAAGGTATTGTTAACCTGATTTATGAACAATATCTGAGCAATACAATAACGGAACACTTACAATTACGTCGTCGCCTCGTCCGGTCGGCGGATCATCAGCGCTAGTGCGGCCGATAATGTGGCTAACCTCAGACTAAACTCCAAATGAACTCATTTTGTTTGAATCCGACATATTATTTATTGTTTTCAGTCGTCATCAAGCTTTTTCCAAACAGGAAAAAAATTCTGGCATTAAGTCATTAATATTAATTGCTAACTAGAAGTTAGTGTTCCCTTCTAGTTAGAAAGTGAAGACTTCATTAAATTAACGACTAAGTATTGATGTTGTAGTGATCTTTAAAAACACGAAATTAAACTAAGCTTTAATTGAACACTGAACACGACCGTAGACTCTGCGCTTAAACAGTGTTTAAAACCAGGAGGACTGAGATTAGCTAATTCTCAACAGGATATATACTTCCACTCCTTATGACCAGCTGTCATATGAGAGGACATCTTATAAACTTGGGTTGAAGATATAAACTTGGGTTATGTTTATTACCTTTAATAATATAATTTTATTTTGTGTAATGGTGTATCACAATAAAGTCCTAGTGTGTGAATTTTTCTGGGTCATGCTAAAGCTTCTTGCAGATGAAATATCGACTTCCACAATATCTTTTGAATAATATTTCCTTCATTCTGGTAAAATTATTAACCTAGTTTTCTATTATGAAACAGATTAACCCGAATCATAGTAGGTAACACCTTACACTTAATTTACTGTTAACCCCTTTTAAAAGTTTTATTTTTTACATATAAATTAAAGTTTATACTTTCCCAACGTCTATTTGACATCATCGTTGAAAAAATATGAAGTCGGTTTTTAAATAATTATCGTGGATTGGACTGGATATATTTTACACACAATATTTACAATATTTACACACTTGTGACGGTTTGGGCGACTCAACCGCATTGCAGTTTTTAACTACAAACAATGAAAAATGCTATTTTAGTTTTCATTTTCTATGCTAGAAGTCTTGCACATGGTCTCTAGAAGCCAAAAACATTGTTATTTGAAATTGATATTGAGTCCGTAAGCACGATAATTTTTTAACTTCCTCCACTTTTTATAAAATTTTGTACAGGGGTGTAAGGCATCTTTTACTTCATTGAGTTCACGAAATTGAGATTGGTAAATATTTATGGGGGTTTAGAGGTCTTGAAAAGAGTGAAAATAGGTTTTTGGCTTTTTACCATAAGTTTTAAAACTCTACAATCTTGATTAAATATTGTTTTAAAAGCTCAAAAAACAACAAACAATCTAGTATTGTGAATTTTTGACTTGGCTCAAATGGTTATGGAAATTATCCAAAAATATGTTTCCCATGTTACTCTTACGGGAAACCAACAAAATCTTATCTTACTTATTTAATAACAAAGGCTTGATTAAATTTGGTATTCACTAAGCGTGGTTTAACTTATTTTGCTTCAAAAATGTATAATGTGGTTACAAAAAATGTTTATGCTACAAATATTCTGTTGGAAATTCGCTGAGTACGAAGGTCTGTTGCGACGTTGATATTTAAAAAGGCCGTGTTGCCTTTTTGAAATTACAGACTTTCTGGTAAATTATGTACATATTTATGTAAGTATTAATTATAAATGTTTAGTTTTATAACACAATACAGTCAAATGTAGCGAATGGAATAGGAGTCGGTTTCATCAGAAGGGCCTCGCTTGTAGGGTTATATGATAAGATCAGAGATAAGACGCCCCACAAGTACCACAGATTGTGTCTTGGCAAAGGCTCCGGCGCTCGTGAGGTTTTGTTAGAAATAGGGATTTGGCTGCAATTGATCCTTTAAGTTATTGTGTGTATGTTAACTCTAATAACTAGTTTGAATTAATTTAAGCATTAAAATAAATTGAATTGAGAGGGCATTTCTTGTTAATTTGTTAAGTATTTTAGTTTGTATAAAACTAAAATTGAAATATTAACTAGTCAACAAATAAAATTTATATTAAAAATTTAATGATTGTATCTTTGCATTTAAATACGTGTTTATAAAAGATACTTCAAATAAAGAAAATATCATTTTTAATCAGCCTACCTATGCTTAAGTTGTCAATAAAATCACCAATGGAATCAAGATTTAATAGGCTACTATTACTTGTAATCAAATGTGAAAGTTTTTATTTATAAAAAATAGTATTGCCTTGCAAAGTAAGGTTAACTTAACGACTTAACCGGCAGTGTTGATTTTTTGTAGGCCCGTTATTTACTTACGTGATGTAAATTACATATATCAATTTCGTTTTTGTTACGTGTTGTTCAATGTTACAATACTGTAGCATCACATGATAAAATTACAATAATCTTACAAGTTCTACAATGTCTTTTTTAGAATCTCATGTGATAATTTTATGAATAAAAATAAGTTTTCGTTAACACAAACAGTAATAGTAAGAGCTTGTCAATAGGCCTACTGTATTTAAACCTCAATAAAAATTAAGTTTTGGTGGAACTAACATTATCATGATCAAAGCTAAGATCAAAATTACTTCTATCAACATTATAAACTTTTTATTACCGTACTATAAAAATGTTCAATGAATTATAAATTAAAACAAAATAATAACGGTTTTACATTGAAGGAATTTGGAAACTAACAGATATGAATATAGACCATTCAATAAGCTTAATTATCATAGTTCAAATTCAAACTGTGAGCCTAGAATTATCTGTAGCTCAATGTCATTAGTGGTAGTTACTGTCATGTCCTGGAGCTCGTTGATATCTGATGAGTGTTCATCAACTGTAAATGATCGGTGGTCATAGATGGACGAGTAGGATGACATTCACCGTATCACTGTTGACAAGTAAACAGTTTTTCCTAATTGGTTTTCAATTAACAGCTCATTTATGGTAGCTCCTTTCATACTTTGTACTGGTAAAATCAGTTTAGCCTATTATTATTCTATTTTTTATTAGTTATACGACTAGTTACTTTAAGCATAGAGATATAAACATTATATTTTAATGTCTTTTCATTCAATTTCTGTTTCGTATTGAAAAATCCCATAAAGATAAATAAAAAAAGTTTGTTATAAGATATTTTACAATTTTTAGTATGTAATATGCGTCAAAAATGTTTTCTGAAATAATAAAGAAGGTACTGTAATGTACTTGATTTACAAACTCCATTTCCCATTTGAAGATGCGGGACTACGACACGTCTCAGGGCAGCAGGGAAATCATCGCTCGAGAGACTACAATCCCCGGGGGTTGCAGAGGCCTCGTCACGTCGGTGTAGGACTATGCCACGTTCTGGGACAGCAGGGAAATCATCGCTGGAGAGACTACAACCACCGGGGCGGCAGAGGCCTCGTCATGTCGGTGTAGGACTATGCCACGTTCCGGGGCAGCAGGGAAATCATCGCTGGAGAGACTACAACCTCCGGAGCGGCAGAGGCCTCGTCACGTCGGTGTAGGACTATGCCACGTTCCGGGGCAGCAGGGAAATCATCGCTCGAGAGACTACAATCCCCGGGGGTTGCAGAGGCCTCGTCACGTCGGTGTAGGACTATACCACGTTCTGGGACAGCAGGGAAATCATCGCTGGAGAGACTACAACCACCGGGGTGGCAGAGGCCTCGTCATGTCGGTGTAGGACTATGCCACGTTCCGGGGCAGCAGGGAAATCATCGCTGGAGAGACTACAACCACCGGGGCGGCAGAGGCCTCGTCACGTCGGTGTAGGACTATGCCACGTTCCGGGGCAGCAGGGAAATCATCGCTGGAGAGACTACAACCACCGGGGCGGCAGAGGCCTCGTCACGTCGGTGTAGGACTATGCCACGTTCCGGGGCAGCAGGGAAATCATCGCTGGAGAGACTACAACCAACGGGGCGGCAGAGGCCTCGTCACGTCGGTGTAGGACTATGCCACGTTCCGGGGCAGCAGGGAAATCATCGCTGGAGAGACTACAACCACCGGGGCGGCAGAGGCCTCGTCACGTCGGTGTAGGACTATGCCACGTTCCGGGGCAGCAGGGAAATCATCGCTGGAGAGACTACAACCACCGGGGCGGCAGAGGCCTCGTCATGTCGGTGTAGGACTATGCCACGTTCCGGGACAGCAGGGAAATCATCGCTGGAGAGACTACAACCACCGGGGCGGCAGAGGCCTCGTCACGTCGGTGTAGGACTATGCCACGTTCCGGGGCAGCAGGGAAATCATCGCTGGAGAGACTACAATCCCCGGGGGTTGCAGAGGCCTCGTCACGTCGCTGTAGGACTATGCCACGTTCTGGGACAGCAGGGAAATCATCGCTGGAGAGACTACAACCACCGGGGCGGCAGAGGCCTCGTCACGTCGGTGTAGGACTATGCCACGTTCCGGGGCAGCAGGGAAATCATCGCTGGAGAGACTACAACCTACGGGGCGGCAGAGGCCTCGTCATGTCGGTGTAGGACTATGCCACGTTCTGGGACAGCAGGGAAATCATCGCTGGAGAGACTACAACCACCGGGGCGGCAGAGGCCTCGTCACGTCGGTGTAGGACTATGCCACGTTCCGGGGCAGCAGGGAAATCATCGCTGGAGAGACTACAACCTCCGGAGCGGCAGAGGCCTCGTCACGTCGGTGTAGGACTATGCCACGTTCCGGGGCAGCAGGGAAATCATCGCTGGAGAGACTACAACCTCCGGGGTGGCAGAGGCCTCGTCACGTCGGTGTAGGACTATGCCACGTTCCGGGGCAGCAGGGAAATCATCGCTGGAGAGACTACAACCTCCGGGGCGGCAGAGGCCTCGTCACGTCGGTGTAGGACTATGCCACGTTCCGGGGCAGCAGGGAAATCATCTCCTGCGAGATTAGAACCAACGGATCGCCAAGTCGTGTCAGTGTATTTATTTATTTATTTAATATCTTGGATCTTATTGCTATATCTGTAGGACTATGTACGTCTCGTAGCAACCATGACATCATCGCCTGCTAGACTAAACCCTTGACAGATTCTACGAATCAAGTCGGTGCCACACTATGCCATGTCTCGTAGCAGAAGGGAAATGATCACCTTTGAGACTACAACCCTCGGGTTGGCAGAATCTGCAATCACGTTGGTGTAGGACTAGAACATGTGTCATGGAAGCATAATAAGTTAATTTAGACAATTTATTTGTATGAAGTTGTGAGTTTAAGAAAAAACTTAAACTAAGTTTTGACTTTACCGTAAATAACAGTTTTAAGAAAAACATATTTTGGTTTTAATTAAATTTGAAAATTTCAGTGTTGTTCTAATGTTAATTCGGCTTAAAATGATGTGATAAAAATAAAGTCAATATTTCCCAGAAGCCCTCAGTTACAATGTCCGGGACAGTCAAAGCCCGCTTGCCCACATGTACAACATGACACCTCAGGAGTTACTTTTATAACATGATATTTTTGTCTTTTACGTAACATTGGCTCATTTGAAGCTGCATTTCCCGGTATTATATTTATAGTTTAAAGGTCTACTTTATTGAATAAAATTTACAGGTGTAAATTGCAAATATTTACATTGATTTATAATTCTAATAATTGCTGCACATGTTTTAGGCAAGTATAGTTCAGGCTATAAACAGGTTGAGCATGCACTGAAAGTAAAACGAAATTTGACGTTTTTTTATTGTTGGGAACATTTCGTAGATGTAAAAAATCGACGTGCCACATTTCCAGAGTGGGCACAACATGGGGAACACCCCTAGAGAAATTCGCAGAGGAAACTGTATTGACCTACGTAATTTTTGTATATCATTTTAAAGGTCTTTGAATGTAGATAAAAATGCCACAAATCCGATCTCTAAAGGTCGAATATAAAACAACTTATTGCATTTTGAAATTTCGGTAATATGCAAAGATTGACTGCCTTCCATTTCTAAATACAACGTACATTTGAGAACGAGTTTGTGACATTAAAAAAAATCGATATCAATTGTATTTATCTCCTCTTTATAAAGATCCTGAAAATTATGTTAAAGGTTCTCTTTTAAGTCTTAATTTGCCGTCTTCGATTGCTGTCCCAAATATTATGATTATTATGATTTTCAGTCTGATTTGGGGCAGCCCAGGAAATTTTTTATGAAATATTTAACGTAAGCTTCAGGATCCTGTTTAACAGAAAACAATGCTGCAAAGCTGACCTCAAATAAACGTTCGAGTCAGAAATAGCAGGCAGTCAAATTTTGCATAAAAGAGTTTTACCGAAATATCAAAAGGCAATAACTCGCGTTATATTCGACCTTTTGAGATCAGGTTTGTGGCATTTTGATCTAGATTCAAAGACCGTTGAAATGATAAACACCATAACATAGCCAATACTGTTTCCTCTACGACTTCCTCTAGTGGAGTGTCCCGTGTTGTGCCCACTCTGAATTTGTAGCAACATCGATTTTTTCCTTCTACTAAATGCCCCCAACAATATTCGGGACTTTCTTAGAAGAGGGCCTCCAATATTAAAATTTGTCATACTAGAATCTTTTGTTTACTTATGGGTTCATAGCAAAAAAGGAGTCATATAGAATGAAAAACATCTACGTTACTGATACGGGATATCAGATTCAGTGGTCTTCCCTTATCTTATCAGGCGTTATCTTATCTCACCTCCACATTACCAGTTCTGGTCGGACTTACCCAGTTTTGGTTTTTTGTTGTCAGACTTCTGAGATACTGGCTATTTCGTTTTACGTTACCATTATGTTTTCAAATACTTTTCTATTTCTACTCTAAAATCGAAACTAACCTAACTACCAAACCGGAGTGTAGTAGTCAACTGACTGACTACATTTGGAAACGGCAGGTGCGACAAGGTAACGGTTAATAAAACAATGTGTTAAGGCGTTGAATAGAACATTTGGTGGGCACAACGAACTTGTTTTCCGCCTTTTCATAGCCCTTTTTATCCACTAAACATATTTGGAAATAACCTCTTTTAATAGAGTAGGCCCTCTTTTATTTAGACCCCAATAAACCAAAGTCAAATTTTGTTTTACTTTCAGTGCATGCTCAACCTGTTTAGAGCCTGGACTAGTAATATAAATTAAACAGTTTTTAGGGTTTTAATTAAAATTTTTGACGATATTTTAAAGAATATTTTTATGTTGAAATAGTTTTAAATTTGAAAGAATCCTTTCAGAAGTTTTCAAAATGGCTACATGAGATGATAAACTTAAGAAAACTAAATGTCAAGATAAAATAGAACTGATATATTAAATTATGATAACCAATCCCAAAACAATCCAAATTTAATAAAAAGTGATTCTTTCTTTCTTTCTTTCTTAATATTTTTCGTTTGGTTTTTTCAAGGATTAGGGACATCAAAATAGTTTTAATTAGGTACCTATTCACATTTTCTCTAGTTACGCTTGGTTTAAGAAAAAATGTGTAGTATATGACAACAATACAAACGATCGAATAAAACTATTATCTATGATAAAAGATAATTTATTACATTAAATCCAATTAATAAAATTTATATTGAATCAGTTATTTGTTGTAATTTGTAAAATTGGTTGAGAAAAAAATTTTCACCCTGTATAGGTATAGACAATGTATCTAGAACAAACCAAAGTAGGTGACTCCAACAGCTGATTGAAGCGGTCCTGCACGTCTGACGTCTTGTTTTTTATTTATTTTATTTATTTATTGACAGATGAGGAGCTTGTTCTGAATATATCAGGTGCTGCACCTTTAACGACAAAGATTTGCTATCGTTTTTGTTAATGTTACCTTCATCCTTCTCATTCTAGATTTATTATGTGTGGAAAATATGAAGGCGAACTTGAGCGATTATTGAACGGGGGTTTCTTTGACCAATCAACCACCCTGAGGGCAATCGGCTGATCTGGTTGTCAGCTGTTTCTAACAGAAAAATATGGCTCAAATGATTAGCAGGTTAGGCAATCTCGTCACAAAATATATTATTAACATAAATTTTTTATTTGCTTTTTTCAAAATAATACGCATAGTTAATCCTGTTTTGAACTGATTACATCCTGTTTTGAATATTTATTCGTTACTAATCTTGACTATTATTGCAGTGAAAGTGTATGAACGATCGTGTTTTTTGCTTCTAGGGACCTCAAAATGAAAAAGTAACATGGTCCCGGGCTTAGGTCTTACCTTGGCTACTACTCTAATAACGTATTCCCCATAGGGAAATTCGCTAAAATAGACCATTTTTCGGGAACTGATAAAGAGATCAGTTGATTGCGAACGCCGCAGTTGATTGGTCAAAGAACAGTGGTTCAATATCCGACGGGGGTGTTATCATTTCCAAGGCAATAGGTAAGTGTAATGACAAATAGTATAATATAATCACTCTCCTCCCCCCCCCCCCCCAAAAAAAATATACAAAAAATAGATAAATAAATAAAAGCAGATTTTTTACTGTTTTCAATAGCGTATTTCACAGTATACTTTGCATTACTAGAAATGTAAACAAATATTATGGGTTTTACCCATAGTCGTCAAGTTGATAAAGTAGGCCTTCTTGTAGGTAGGTCTACTTCTTGTAGATTCTCATTTAAATTTTTTACTTATGTTCAAATATCAAATTTAACCTTCATTGTATTAAATACGGTTATTTTTATTAAATGATATTGAATGGAGAAATAGATCGCCTCATATAATCAACTAATTGAATTTATTATAATGCCAAATTTGGATGGCATGTTACGATATCTTCATGCTAAAAGTATGTCTTTAATCAGTCTTGTTTGAGAACAAAAGTGTCATCGGCTAAATAAGTTTGAGACGCTACAAACATTATCATTTTTACAATAAGTTATTAATGTTTTACATGCTTATTCAAGTCCAATCTATTATAAGTTTTGTTAAGAAAAAGAACTTACACACACGCATAACTTATGCAATATGTATAAAAAGATACATAATATATCTTGAATCTTTTAAAAGTTAAACATTACAATTCATTGTATGTAGAACTTTAGAACTATGTAGAACTATGTTTTGTAAATTTTGTGACATATTATTAGGTATAGACAGTTACAGATAAGATAAAGCTTTGTTTAATAAAAGTTTCAATACAAAAATTTAAAAAGCCATTTAGTCGTATTTACATAAAGAAAATCGTTATATTGTACTCTTAAGACAAGTGCTCTCCCTAATCATGCAAATTATCAGTTGGGATGAACATAAGCAGGATAAATAAAACGTTAATATCAGCCTGTGATCTCAAATCAAGTGTGATATTGGATTTGTGCGTTGATGAGGGTCTGGACCAGAGCTCACATGGCCACTTTGAAGTGGCAATCATTAGCACAGTGGTATCACTGTACACCGTCAAAAGCACAGTCGTATTACTGTACCCCGTCAAAAACACAGTTAAGTTACCCAATGTGGGTCATTTTACTTTATAAATGTTATCATCTTAATTAATTCTATATCTTAGAGACTGTAATAAAAAATTGGTTTCACAGCCTTGTCAACATTTTAATTCTATTTTATAGATGTAACTTACTCTATTCACTGACAAGCACTAATAGTGTAAAATATTTGTATTTCTAGCAGCTTGTTGTACTAGGTTTGTTGAAAGCGTCAATTTATGCAATGGATATTGAGTACAATATTTGATGGAATTTTTTCTCACACCTTCGATGTATTTTTCGATGTCCTCAATTAAATGATACTTATTTATATTTTATTATTATATCCTTTATTTGTGGTCCTTATATTTTCCATAAGCTACAAACTACTTGTTATTACTATAAAACTTTTCTTTAAACATCAATAATGCATTCGATTTTTAAGTAAACATATTGAATACCGGTTTAATACATTTGATTTAAATCAAGATGTATTAATTGATATTAATAACAACAATAAGGTAACTTTTAAGTTTACAGATTGTTGTATAGTCTAACAGTTGTTAAAAAATTTGTAACAACTATTACAACAGTTGTTACAACTTGTAACAGTGTATTTAATACACTGTAAATATCTGTAACTTTGTAAACTTATTTTGAAGTTTTCGCAGCAGATTGTGAACGCGGCAGATCCGTCCTCCTGTACCGTCACCAGACCCCTGCATAATGCATTAAGGTCCGGCACACAAAACCTACACTGTCACACTCTCAGATATTGAATTATACTTTGGGAAAACTTAGTGAATTTGTTTTGTGAGTAAATAATGTAAAATGTAAAATGAAATATGGGTATCAAATAAAATTCAATATTGAAAAATATAAGAAAAATTCATATTTATACTTTGAAAAATATCCGTGATTTAGTATGGGAAGCATATTTAGGCCTATCTTTAGATTACCTATCAGGAATATATTTCTCAGAAAAAATGAATCATGAAACTATTTAAAACCCGTTCAAGGAGTCTCGTAGCTGTGTACTAGGGTAGATTTACATGGAGATTGTGTTGTTGTAAGGATATTGGGTGGTACATCACCTTGTCTGCTGCATGTATTCACTATGCATACAGTAGGAAGGACTATGTGTTCACACACTATAGGCCCATAAATGATACACCAATTATGTCAATAAGTATTATTTTTGCGAAATGAATTAAAATGAATAAACATATTCTCATTAGTCTGTACATACCTTCCAAATGTAAAAAAAATGTATGACTAAATTATATTTTGGGCTTCAGTCAACTTTTATAACCGTTTCTGTAACCGTTTCGTGTTAGGCTTTGCTGTCATATACAGTACGTAATGAAATCGCACATCAATACAGTGGAAAGCAATAATTTCTAAACTGCTTTTATTGTTTGTGACGTTTCTTGCGTTTTTGGGCCTAAAAGAATCAAACGAGGAAAATACATTAATTATATCAATGAGATATAAATTATGTAATACGAATAAAATTCATTTTTGTGAATGGTCTCTATACACAACATTAATTAAATGTTCAAACTTAATTACGTTAATGACTATATTATAAGCGAAAATATATCTTGACCGTAAAACTAATAATAATAATAAGCGAAAAGATAAAATCAGTCAATAGTGGATTAAAAATCATTCATTACAAATATTATGCTTCTATTATTAAACATAGGTTGAGACATAAAAATAAACAGATTAATAGGTCCTATGTATGTATATATCCTAAGCAAGGCTTACATCACGTCCATAAGCTACGGGGAAATCAGAGTGACTGACGCGAGGCTACAACACCACAGGGACCGGGGGAGAGGCTACTTGACACGTTGGCTGCTGACTTCTTTATAAGCTGCGTCGACCATTTTATTCATGTAACATTTTGTGAAACGGTTGTTTGTTAAACAAACAAGAAGTATTTCATATTGTATTATGCTCCCTTATCCGTGAAGTTTGCTGTATAAAGAAGCTGTTGACTTGTGAAATATATCCACTTCTATAATATAAACCTTTTGTTAATTGATGATTTGTAGGAGAAAGTCAGAAATTGTAGTGAAACTGGATTGTTTACCAGTAGTGGGGTTTGGTTACTTTCAAAACGGAAGTCGTGCCAATTGCCAGCCGCTGCCGGCCAGCTGCCATCGGCCAGCTGCCAAATCAGTCGCTGCCGCCATATGCCATGCCATATAGCTTCCGGTGGGGGAGGAGATGTTATTTGAAATTTGAAATTCAACTTGACAATTGGGTTATGGAAAGTATGTCAAGGTCATCCAGAGTAAGTTTTAAAAAACCCTATCCCGCTACCACCGGAGTAATAGTTCGGAGAGTGGAACTAACTCCGGTGATAGCGGGATAGGTATAGAATTAGGTTTGTGAATTTTATTTGTGAAAAACATACAATCAATGTGTGACAGCAGTGTTTAAACAGGTTGAAGTTTTGTTATGAACTACAGAGTTGTAAACACAAACACCGACGACGATGAGAAGGTAAACGCAGAGTCCCCAGATGATGTATTTAAAAAGTTTGAACAAACGTAACATCTCGAGTTGGTTTTCCCGTTCCATTTCCAATCGTTTGATTTCCAATTTCAATTTATCCTCTTCCATCCTTGTTACAAATGGAACTTCATCCATCATATCCATCATGTTTGTGTTTTATGAAATTTTGAAAGAAGCGATGTTGATAGTTGAAGAGGCGAGGATGGAATGAGAGTTAAAAGAGGGAAATGTCGGTTAAATAAAGAAGTGGTGGGGGGAAAGAGCGTTGTTACATAGAAGCGGTGGGGGAAAGATGCTGCTCATCATTTGCCTCAGAAGTTGTGTCCGACTGTAGAGGGGTAAGAGGAGTAGTATTTAGTAAACTGTCTTCATCAGAACTTTCAACCTTATTACAAATAGGACAAGCGTAAGTTATTTCCAAATTCATTGTAATAGCGTTAAATTTATCTATAATTTCATTTAAAGCATTAAATATTTCTTGTAAATCATCTTTTGAGTTTATTTCAAAACTAGCATTCATTCGTGCCAATGGAGAAGTGTTCATCGTTAGAGAGTTAGCAATCGAATGAGGATTAGCGCCTAGGGAAGGGGGCTTATATAATGGCGACCTTGAGCAGGTGTTTAGGGAGGGGGGCTTTCTAGGGAGGGGGCTTCTATATAGGGGACCTTGAGCTTATGATTGAATAAAACGTTTAGTTCTTCTTCTTCTTCGTCTTTTAATTCAATTATTTGAACCGAAGTAGTTGTTTCATCCTCTTCACTCGATGAAGAAAACAATTCACCAGGATTTAAATATTGAACTACAATTCTGAACCATCTTATAGGATATTCGTCAATGACAGAAAGTAAGTTTTGAAACAATTCTTCCATCTCCTCCCTGTCAGTTATTATATGTTCAAACTTGATAAATTTTCCTTCCATGTTGTTAGTTAGAGTGTTGGAAGTGGAATGACTTAATATTATATAAAAATTAGAACTAATGGTGGGGGAAATCTCAAGGTCATCCAATTGAAGTTTTAAAAAAGAGTGTAAAACTGAAATTATACATTTGATGGTTCTACAGGATCGGAATACCAATCTGATCTGTATTTACATCTTTTTATCATATGTGTACAAAAATCATCTTGATGAGACTTGGTGCGTTGACAATGAGCAAGATCTAGAGGGTGAAATTTGAAACATCTTTGAGGACAACATGTATGAAAATATCTTGATTTGTAAAATTTGAAAGTTCGCAATTCCGGTGGCGGTAGTTGTTTTGTTTTACATTTGCAATAACAAGATCCGAAGAATTCACATTTAGTACAAGCTAACCCATCCACCATCATTGGTCCTAAATCTGTACACTGTTGTTCACAACAGTAACGAGGTTTGTACTTGTATTTTTGCTCTTCCATGTTGACGCTGCGGAGTCTAGTGAAAGAATAAGATTGTATAGTGATGAATAGCGAGTTTTATGTACTATGAAAAGTGGTAGGGGTAATTTCAAGGTCATTCAAATGGAGTTTTAAAAAATTATACCTTACAAGTGTAAGGATTATTGAAATTTAGGAAGTTTGTTTCTGTTTGTTTTCTTCAGACTTTTTTTCTCTCTCCGCCTTAGCCATAGCAATAAGTTCTTCTGTTGATAGTGGATGTACTTCAGGAAATTTTAAAATTAATTTAGCTTGATATCCTTCTTTAGTTAATACATCTAAATCTTGAGTCATTTGTTCAACAGTGTTATAATCCTTTCCATAGATTTTCCCATCAAGTTCAATCATCATTCTGTATAACATTTTGTAGAATAGATCTTGTTGTGGCGAGAGCTGAGAAGCGAATGATTATTTATCAAACTGTTACATCCTTTTTATGAACTTGATATTGATCACGTGATTCCTTAGTTGTAATTTTATTTATTAAAAGTTATTCAACATTGGTAATACTTCTGGAACTTGACGTTATGTTGACCAGCTGGCGATGAAGAAGTTGTAGGTTGTGTAGAAAAAAATATTTCATCATCGCAATATTTTGTTTTAGTGAACATCCTTGTATTAGTAGCACTAACATCAACAGTTAAGTGATAACCACCGGTAAGTAAAACTCGCATTTCGTTAGTTAAATCTTCAAGTTGTTCAAAAGTAGTTATGGTGTTGGTATCATAAGATGCACACTTAACCTTTAGGGACATGTTGAAGTTTTGTATTTAGTGATAGAGAGTGAGATGTGTACGGTACGAAAGGTAGTCGTAGACTGATGAATTTAACAAGTTGATTTTCACTTTTATTATCACACAAAATTGGGTCAAGGTCATCCCATGGAATTTTTAAAAAAAGCAACATATTGTAATGTACAAACACATTACAATATGTTGCTTTTTTATTTTTATTTTTTTTTTTTTTAGGTTTATATCATATTTATTGAGAAACAAATACAAAGAAATATTTACAATCTTATGTACAAACTAATCAGTAGTAGGTGTTACATGAATTGTAAGTTCAGTAGAGTTGTTTCCACTTGGTCCATGTGATACCAAATAGAGTGCGCCGGGTTGAATTATACGAAGATCTTCATTTTGTAGTAGTTGTACGAAGCGCTTTGGTAGGAAGATTTGAAATTTTGCTTCATCACCAATTGTATAAGGTGCCTCGCTTAATGTGCAATTTATAGCATCACCTACTGAAGTTTCCATCTTCTTTATTGTATGAATGATGTAGTGTTTTTCTTCTTTCAGCTCGGAACATTTCTTTGTAGGTAGGATTGTTGATTTTGAATGAGCGTTGAATTGTTCAACTAAATTTTGAAGTAAGTTGTTTGATGCCATCTTAATGTTTTTGCTGATGCTAATCTTCTTGTTAATAAGAATATCCGTTGGAGATGTTGTCTCTTCGGAGGTTCGAGTAATACTCATGCTGTGTCATGGTAGCGCTCTCACTTTTATTATCGAGACTACCCCCACCACTGACACTACCCCCACCACTGATGCTACCCCCACCACTTTGTTGAAGGAAATTATTCAAGCGGTAGGCATTCTTCAAAGCACACTGTGACCTTCGATGTTTAAAACTTTTTGATGAAATACAAAGTTCATTAAAGTAGCATTGGAAATCTCTATCTATTATTGCATTTATCACTTCATTGCTTGTAAATGATTGTATCCAATTTGCTTTTTCCAATCCTCTTGTGTAGATAGTTTTAAACTCTTTACAATAATGATTCATAATATGCGGCATCATGTTATAATGAATAAAACCTTCATCCCATTTTAAGTTATGAAAATGTTTGTTTAACCATTTGTTTGTAACTTTCGCTTTAGTTGTTAGTTTATTGAATGGAAATGGAGGTTTGAACAAGTAATGATAAATTACAGATGTGTTCATATCCAAAATTACTAATTCTTTAATAATGAAATTTCCATCATTCCCTCGAAAAGCTTGAAATTCAATTATACCTCTTTTAACTTCCATTAACTGTGATGCAGTAGAAAACGAAACCCGTTTGTTCATGATGAAGTCTAATCCACAACTGACTGTTATTACAAACACGATTGTTCTTCTTTTATTTCTTGCGCTTCTTCGTTTATATTAAAATTGGTGTGATAGTTGTTTAATTGTCTCCACATATCCACTTCTTGAGGTATTCGATTAAAAATTGAAGTATCCACAGGACCATATAAAATTGGAATGAATGGTTGTCTGTCCAATGTATCGATTAGATAATCTTTAATTATTGTACTTGAAAATACTAGTTGTTTTAAGTATCTAGTGACAGGACCGGTAGTACAACTTAAAGTGTAAAATTCTTCTTTAGTGAAATGTAATTTTACATCATGTCTAGTTAAATCTTTGAAGCGAACAACTTGTCCCCCACGATGTTTGATTATATCAATTTCAATATTTGATTCTAATAAACTTAATCTTGTTCTTTTTCCAAATGTGTTGTTAGTTAAATAACATTCCAAAAGATGTAAATGTTTCATTAGAGAATCCCAAGAAGTTTCAGTAAAGATAACCATTTTACTTCCTTGATTTAACATAACAATTGGTGAATAATCCAATGATTTTACAATTCCAACAGATATACTTTTTGTCATGCATGAAGAAATAGGGTAGAAAATTCGAAGAAATACTTCTGTTAAAATATTTGTTGTAATGTTAACTTCAACCTTTTTTCTTTTTACTTCTTTTTCATCTTCTCCTTCTTCTTCTTTCTTCTTATGTTTGTTAAACTTGAGGAATTCATCCATTTCTTGTTCAACTTGCTTTTCTATATCAGAACTATTTTCATCCATTAGAGGTGTATTTTCTTCTCCGTTAGTAGAATTCATCTTGCGAACGATGTTTCCCATACGACGGTTGAAGATAGAATGAAGTTTCTACTAGTTAATTTCCTGCTTTTATATTTTTTGTAAAATTCTTGAAATTTATACAATTACATAATTGTTTATTTTCAACTTGTGTTTTATAAACAAAATTCTAACCTTAAAAATTGAGGAAGATAATTCTAACCTCAATATTTTGCAGTAGTTGTACTAATATTTTAAAGTACATTTTTCACTATTCCGGTCAGTGGTGTGTAAGTAACTATTTTATCATGTAGAATTAGACAGTATGCCGAAGTTCCATCCGCTACTGGTTCTTCAAATTCCATTTCAATTTTTATATCCACACTTGATGATTTTACTGATTCATTTTGTTTTGAACAATCGATTACAATTATTGGAGCTTTGGAATAATACTGATCAGGTGATAATAGTGGTGTATTAGTCTTTCCATAATATGATGATTGAAATCTTGCATACATATCATATAAAATGGAAAAACGTTTTTTGCTAAACATGACATTTAAATTGTCATATGGAAAGAATTGAGAGTTTAAGAAAACTTTACAATTCTTTATTTTACAGTGATCAAATTGACCAGCATTTGCAGTAATAACATCTTTTCGCTTAGTTTGAAAACCGAGTATTATGTACCTTGCACGTTCCAAGTAAGTTGATGTTTTGACGGTCCATGTTTGTCGTTCTGTTTGAGGTAATGTAGGGTATTCATGAAATTCCCAACTTCGGAATGGCATTACAATGTCACGGTCAGATTTTAACTTTCTTAACAATACGATTCTATGTTCATCAGCCAATCTTACATGAGGTACTCTCCAAACAACTTTATCCAATTGTAGTTGCCATTCCAGTTTATCTTCTGTAGTTGCAGGGTCTGCAAGTATTAAGTCCTTATTAGTTGAAGATCTGAGTAATACTAATTCTTGTTTAACATTTATTATAACCCTTTTGTAATCTTCAGCAAATCCTAAAAGCAATCGTAAAGGTACATGAAAATCAAAATGACCGTTGGAAGCAGGTGTTATAGTGTCTTTATCAGGAGCAACCCATCCGGCAGTGACTATTGAATTCTTCTCATGTGGTGTTAATGATGTTAATCCTTTTAATGTAGTTGTTATACCAACCTTTTTTGTTGAATCAACTGTCACCCCTGATATCTCATATCTTATTTCATCAAAAAGATATGCCATTGGGTTATTTATAAAAGGAACTGTTGAAGCAGTTTTTCCATCCAATTTTAATACCCTTCCTTCGATGTACAAATAACTTTCACATGGTAATGTGTAAATATCTTGTTGTTGAATGGGAATTCTTATTTCATCATTATTGTTTAATTTTGATGAAGTGTAAGGGTTGTGTGTGTGATATTCCTTCTCCCATAGTGTTTCGTCGAATGTCGGTCCTTGAGATATATCCAGGATATCCATCGTTGTTAAGTTTCAATCCAATCTTTTGTAGAAAACGAATGTTGTCTGATGTTAACTCTTCCAATGTCGAGGAGCTACTGAGCTCCCGACTCTTCCGTTGTGGTTTAAATGATAATCCCATGTTGATTTTTATGTCGCCGCTCTGATGTGTATTCGTATAGTAATTGTTTCTCCTCTAAAGTCAACACTATGACCGTCTTGATCCAATATGTTCAGTACGATGTCTGAAATGAAACTGGTGTTTAACGGTAGGTATATCAAGTTTTGTGGCTTCTCAACAATTTTAAAACCTGGAGCAACTGTTGGATAAAATGTATGTAAAATATGCTGATTTACTCCTTCTCTATATGATCCATGTATAATATTACATGTTACATCAATACTATTTACTTTTAATATTGTAACAGTTGTATTACCTGAATGAGTAGTTCCAGGAGTTAAGATTTTCTTTTTTGTATCTGTAAATCCAAGTAAACTGTCAATAGAGTTTTTCATTCCGACATCTATATAATATTTTGAAGTTATTTCTGCTTTTAAAGTATTATTATTTCCTTTGATTGTGATATTATCTTCTCCGAGTTTTTTCTGCAATAATTGGTTTATATCATCAATTTCATAAGCTCCAGTAGGAAATGTAATTATTTTCAATTCTGAGTATTTTCCTGCAGCATCCTTAGTTTCATAATAATGTAGTAAATTGTTTTTTCCTTCTGTAACATTAGGAATTGAATTGTAGGTAGTTAAATCAAGTAATGCCGCTTCCCATAATCTTTCCTTGGATAAATGCAATGCTGGGAATAGAGTACTTTTTAATGTGGATGAATTTCCACTCAGTGACACTGTATACGATGACATCTTAAAGGTGACTGACACTTTTCGCTAGAAACTCCAAACATAAATGTCCACATATTTCAGTATTGTTAGGTTGTTCTCTTTTGTAATTGTAAAAAATGTTTTTGGAGTTTTGAAAATAATGTTGAAGTTCTTTAGGCGGTGGTAGATTGCCAAAACTGTCAAAGTAGTAAACGGTTTGTCCGAGCTTTTTATAGCATACCCAATGAGTGCCTGGACCATAGGTGGAATCCAAATTTACTATTCCAGTTTCATTTTTCCATATTTTAGTTGGTAATGCATCTTTCATAAAAACTCCTCGAAAGAATGGTATTTTCAAACATTTTACATAATTATTTAACTGATGATTAGTTAAGGCTTTATTTGGAATTATCAATTGATTTTTTTTATTTAGTACACACGGTACGGTCTTAGGTATAAACCTGCTCCGTTTTTTACCATTGACCAAACAGAAGCCTTTTTTACTTTTGCTTTACGAGTTCTACGACGTCTCTTTCTAATATTTCCACCTTTTTTGGGAGCTCTTCTTTTTGCAGGTCTTCCTCTGCGACGTCGTCTTCCACCACCAAACTTAGCTTTTGTCTTCATGGCTGTTGTTACTGCCCAAGCCGCTGCTTTTTCTGCAATACTTGCGTCACTTGATTTTACTCTTTGCCAAGCTTTTTCTGCTAGAATTTTATCTGCTATTGATCTATTTGTTGAATCTTTAAACTTTGAATATGCTATATCGTGTTGTTTGCAAGCTTGATCTAATTTATTAATTCCAGGATCTCCTCTTGTTAAACGTTTTGCCAACTTAGTTCCAGGTCCACAATATTGATAACCTCCAGGAATATGTAATTCGTATGGTAAAGCGTCTATTGCTCGATTTACAACAGCACCAATAGGTATCCGTCTAAGCAGGGATAACGCAGTTGAAGTTATACCACGTCCTCTCTTGTTGCTGTCTTGATGATGACTGAGTGATACGGCCTTCATTATGTAGTCTTATATAAACTGGTGTGTTTACTCCACAAGATACATTACATAAATGAATAAGTTATGTATAATTTTTTATATTTAAACACTTAGTTATTCAAATTAATTATATATTGATTTATAATTCTATTTTTAATCCAAGCTTCCCGTTCATCGGGTTGAATTATCACATGACTCGTTGTACTAGCTATATGATTATGGGTATCAATAAGTAAATTGCCCACTATTCTTATTAAACAATCTAAATTTACAGCATCTTTTGGATGTTGAGGATCATGTAATTGCATAATACGTTTATCATTACATGTGTAAGCTGTTGAATCACTTTTTGATGTTTTTATGACTTGTCCAATAGTAGCAGCATCATTTGAATCTTCACCTGGTAAAATATTAATTATTTTCTTCATCTTTGCATCATATTGGGTCCCAAAGTGTTTATCCCAAGTTATTGTTTGTTTCATTGTAACACAATCATTTTTTTCATAACCAGGATAAATATCTTTTATTCTTCTATTACGACCATTGTATGTACCTAATGTACCACCACTCGCAATTAATGTTTGCACCATTAGAGGTACATCTGTATCTTTTATACTAAATCTTCCATTTGTTATTGTTTTATGTCCTGCATCCCATTCATCATTATTTCCTTGCATTAAATTAAACTTTTCATTTCCATGTATAAATTTATCTCCCCGCTTTAACACGGCATCTTCATGTTTTACAAAATTGGATGTTTCCTTTTTTAATTCTTTAGATAATTGTTCCATAGTAACAGCATCTTTTGGTTAAGAACCAAACTTTACATTTGTCAATGTTTTACCATGACAATCGATTCCATTAACATCTTGTAAAATACAGTTGTCCTTGATGTATTTTAGGTTTACAGCATCACCGTCTTCCTTTGGGTATCCAATGTCATTTATAATAAATTTATAAAAAGAAAATCCATCTTCAGTTTTTTCCGGTATTATAGAATGTAAATATTCTTTATTAACTGAATCCTTATTATTTTTGGGATTTCCCACATTGGTTATTCTATAATTTCCAGCATCATATGTTTGTCCATCTTTTACCCCATTGCAATGGGTTGTTACCCCATTGCAATTTTAAAGTATTTGAAAGTTCAGATAATAAGTATTCTTTAGTAATTGCATCAGAATCTTCAGTTGGTTTACCAACATTAATTAATCTATGTGATTTAACATCGTAAGTATTCTTATGTAATTTCAATGATGTTGAAGTAGCTTCTTTTACTGTCTTTAAATTTGCTCCATCGGTATCTTCTTCTGGATCTTTAACTAATTTTAGTCGTTTATTATTTATGTTATAGTCACCTCCAGGTGTTTGCGGTAATCCGCTTCTTTTTCTGTCTTCTCCAACTTGCACTCCTAATGCGGAGTAGCGTCCGAACTTGTCGACGCTCATGTTAGAACTGATAAATCTTACACTTGCAACTTCTTTATATTCGCGGACAATTATACAACTATGCCGCGATTTTTAAGTTCATCAACTAGAGCCACCCATTCATTATTTAAACCAGTATGACCGGCTTCCATAGCTTCATGCAATAGTCTCATTCTGTCAACTAATTTATTGATGTCGTTGTAGTAGATAACATTTGTATTGTATAGATTTTTCATTAATCCTTTACCAGATGTTGAAGTATCTCCTTTACTCTTTTTACCATGTTGTTCAAGAAGTGATAAATCCATAAGTGATAAAGATTTTCTTTTTAATGGTTGTCTCACAGCCGGTGTGGTACGTAATGTTGGTAATTTTCGTGGGGGAAACAATTTTTTTATAACAATATTATATTTTGTTGCACGTGAACGATTAATCATTGCATCCTTTGAGTAGTTTCTTTTATGAGCGTTAGTATTTTGTAAAATTTCTTTAAAAGTATTTAAATCTTTTGCTGAATATTTTATTGGTATATTTTTAAAAATTAATTCATATAATCCTTTTGTTCCTTTATATCTATGATCACCAATAATGATATAATCGTCTTGAGTTACTTCAAGCTTAGAGTTACCAATTTTCAATTCATTTCCATCAATTCTTGCTCCATATACATGTGATTTACTTAAATTTGGATTTGATTTCATGTCATGTAGCATTTTCATTATATATTTTCGTCCAAGAGGTCCATGTTGTAATATATCACTACTCAATTGAGTTAAATTTGGAATAGATTGTTCTGCTTCAGGTATTGGCTGTTCTTCCTTTTCAACAATTGATTTTTCTTCATCTTTTGTTTCTTCTTGTTCACTAGCACTTGTATATGAATCATCAACATCATCTTCTTTTTTTAATGCTTGTACTTCTTGTTTAGAAACTGGTAGTAAAACATCTCCTTCATAACGAGGTTTACCAATAGTTTCTGATATCTGTTTTAAAGGTTCCGTGATAGGTTTAAATGTATTCTCTAAAAATTCTTCTCTTTCACTTAAACCCATCCTTAATGCACGATTCTTTATCCTAATAGAATCACTGAGTGATTTTATTTCTTTTAATAGTTTTTCTTGATTCACCATGTTTACACTGTGAAGTTCAACGTGTTACTAGATGTAGCATAGGTAGTTCAACGTATTAATACAAATTTATCCAATCCTATACGATATCTACCATTTTTAATATCTTCTTCTTTCATAATAACGAGAAATCCATATTTTTCATTCCATGCTTTACCACACATTTCTTTAAATTTATCAAATGGCATATCCGCATTAACATGATCATTATATATATGCTTTAAATTTGTCTCATCTTGCTTAAAGATGATTAACATATTTGCATTGTCTCTTATAAGTTGTTTTGGAATTTTACTGTATGTTTGACCAATATAAATGCTATCAATATTATTATGTCTTCCCATAGCAAAATAATTTCTTATAGTATCATGATTTTCACAAGAAACATCGTCAAATATAAAAATGGAAAATGGTTTTGCTTCACTTGGTTGCATTATTGTTTCACTAGCATTAAACTTGTAGAAATTCACTTCAGGTACACTTGCAAGTATTTTATCTAATAATTGATATTTTGGTTGTTGCAATGATTTTGAAAAAATATATATATTGTTAAAGCGTAAACCTTTAGGATTAGTTATAAGGTTAAAGACAACATTAGTTTTTCCACAATTTGAAGGACCAGTTATTAAACATCTTATAGTATTTGGTAGTAATTCACCATGTTTACCATGATTTAACTTATTATTGTCAACTGTCAATTCATCAATATTATTAATATTAAATCGATCTTTTTGTTGTACAATCTCCATCTTGTTTAAAGGTTAAACACATAATGAGCTATTTAATAACTATACCAAGTCTTTTGAAGGAATCCAAGAGTCTTCACTTTTATCAAATCCTAACCACCTAACTTTAACCATATCCTTTTTCCTTTGTAAAACCTTTTCAACAAGATATACATCACCAACTGTTGATTTTAACAACTCATGTCCATAGAATCCACCTTGAAGTAATTCACCCTTATTATCCTTTAAAATGTAAGTTTCAGGTATAGTTGGTTGTACTTTATAAATTGTAAATACTTCATTAGTCCAATTTGGCAGATATCTTTTACTAAATATACCTTTGTATTTGCTTATACGAACTTTATCATTAACCTTAAACTTTTTTGGTTGTAACTTTTCTATTTTTGGTGTTGTATTATTTTTGATGCGTTGTAATACAATTTTAGCATTAGCACTGTTTACTTGGATAGGTTTCATTCCAATGGTGTTGTTATACTCTTTTATAAGTTGTGGTAATATGTCATACCACACATATGATCCTCGTTTTGAAAATTGTTTATACATAGCTCCTTTTAATGTTCTATTAAATCTTTCAATTATTGAAGCTTTAACTTCAGAATTTGTAGAATAATGATTTATTTTATATTTTTTCATCAAAGCTCCAAAATCTTTATTAAAATATTCTTTTCCATCATCCGTTTGTAAATGTTTAATTTTAAATTTATTTCTTTGTATTGTTGTCTCCATAGCTTTGGTAACACTTTTACCAGTCTTGTCCTTCAAGGGTAAAGCATCAGCTATTTTAGTAAAACAGTCTATAATTGTTAAAATATATTTAAATCCTTTGTTTAATTTACTGTGTGGTATCATTTCAATAAGATCAGCTTGGTAAAGATCATTCATTCCTTTAATGATTGTACTTCTTCTTGGAAATCTTCTTCTTGCTGGTTTATGTAGTTAATTTACAATCTTATCCTTTACACTTTCCATCTTAAAGTGTTGCTTGCACACTGTTTGTAGAAATACTGATCCATACAATGGTTTATTCTCTTATATATAGTTGAAATATAGGTCAAGGTCATTTAATATTAGTGTAAAAAAGAGGGAACATGGCATTGGGCTTGCCATGTCCCCTCTTTTTTACGGAAAGGAAAAAGGAAGAAGGTAAAGGACGAAGAATAGGTTTACTGGTCGATAGGGTTTAAGGAATAGTGGCCAAATGGTAGAGTATTAATTTTATCTTCTAAAATATGTCGCTTGTCGTCTTTGTAGCTTAATGCCCACTTTGTTTGTTTGACACTAAAAAGTTGGTGGTTATAACTTCTAATAGTGTTAAATGTTGCAGTTGTTTCAACATTTTCAAACAAACATCTTTTATAATGTTGAAACTGTACGTTCTTCTTTAGGAAAGATGTCTTTATTCCTTTAGCTTTTTTTGTGACTTGATATTCGTTCCTTTCATTTATGTACAGTTGAAATGAATACAGTTTAGACATTAATGCTACAATTTCCATCATCGGCACACCATTTGTTTCATCTTTAAATTTTCCCAATACTTTTTTGTTTTTGTCATAGTCGTAATTTGGATGGTCCTTAGGATAATCGGAAAAATCAAAATCATCTTTATATACAAAGGTCCGTAAATCCTCATACATGTCATTTGTTTTAATCCAGTAAATAAGTGCATCCGTATCCATATATGCAATACCAATGTTATCTCTTCCATAATAATTAACCATCTTCTTATAATGAAACTCGTACATGTGTGTTTTAGAAATATCCAATATTGACATTCCAAGGTATAAAGGACGATCCAATAGAACTGATTTTTTGTTCATAGAAATGACGACAAGATTTTCATTTATAATTACGGATGAACCAAAGTTTGGTTGTTGCACTAGTTTCTGTAATTTTACTGGATCAGTTACTAATTTGATATTCTTATGTTTCCTTTTGTTTTCTAAAGTCTTGCCAAATATTGCATTGTTCATCAGTTTGAAGAAATCTTTTTGAAAACTTGATGTAGCAGCAGCTCTTCTTCTTGTGTTGTTGTCGATGTACGGTTTCAGCCAACAAGATTGAGAGAATTGTAGTATTCGATTAATTTTTGTAATTTTTAATCCCAAGTCTAAAGCCTGTTGTATCATCCAATAATGTCCAACATACCTAGACTTATTGTTTAAAGTCATTAATAATTTTGGCCATCTTCCAGTAGGGGAAATTTCAGTCTTTGGAAGAAGTGGTAAATCGTAATGATGATCATGAAGATGTTCAGGATATTCAAAATCGACGTCAAAAATGTAACCAGTTTCACCATGCTTTGGTATATCCATTATGTTTCCAATTGATTCTGGATCTATCCATTTAAAATTATCATATGGAAGGGGATTTGACATTGCCCATCCGTATAAGTTATTTGCATCGAAATAACCTAGAAATGTTGTTGGTTTTGATGCATCATAATCGGGCAGATACTTATTATTAGCCTTAACATGTCTGGTTACACTTTGTGTCAATTCCCCTCGAACTCCTGATTCTAACATTAAAACCATATCTATATCAGTAAGAAGTTGTAATTTACAATTTGTTTCTTTCAACATGGCTTGCCATGCTAGTCCAGGTGAAGTGTATGAATGAAGAGGGTCCAATCCATATGCTGCAAAACATGTATTTCTAAATTCTTCCATTATATCACATAATAAAGTTACATCTAATTTAACATAAAAATCTGAATATTCTCCCAATGTTGTAAATCCTAATTCATTCCATACTTTACATGCATGATCATAATCCTCTTGAGATATGTCCATGTCATATAGTTTACTTTTAAATTCTTCTTTTGGCGGAAGTGATGTTTCATTAAACTTTTCTAAACTGTCTATATAATCATATGGGAAAACACCTTTCCGAAGTACGAGATCCAGTTTGTCATTACTTACAATCTTCTTTGTTTCAATAAAATCTTGTTTCCTTAAATTTTCAGAAAGTTTAGACAAACTCGACGGCATAAATCGGTAGGAGTCTAAGAATCTTAATTTGACATTTCCAACTGTTTTAGAGAAACTTATAAATTTTTCTGAAGTTTCAGCCAATACATCTATTGAACCATCGTCTCTTCCTAATTCAGGTATTATAAAATGAGCATCATACCCACTGAGGTTATGCAGAACCACAGGAATAAATAGTGGTAAACGATAGCTCAAATTACATTTATTACAAGCAGCACCCCTGTAATAACCTGTAAGGTGGTCATGATCTTTAACTTTATAATTGTCAATGGTAAATTCATTTTTACATAAGAAACAATGAGTTGCATTTTCATGTTGAATTTCCTCTTCTTCCTCCATCGGTTTCATTGGTATGATATTTGTATATAATCTTTGTACATTTTCAGCTATTAAATATAAATGGTCAAGAAATATTGTTTCCACATTTTTACCACGATATACTAGAGGTTCTGAAGTTAATCCATATTGGTTTAAATGTTCTTCTGATAATGTTGATTTAACCATTAAACAAAAACTATTTGGTTTATGCATTTGATATTGGACACTTTTTCTAGCTTCACAATTTTCATCTTCTATAGGAATTAGTGTTGATTCAAAATCCGCATATACAACTATAGGGATACGATATTGATGATGAACTTTTTGAAATGTAACAAATGCTCTGCTTTCTGAAGGTAAAATAATTTTTGCTTCATAATTATTGTTACATAATCTTTTGTGCTCTTGTAACCATTCCATTCCTTGTCTTCCTTCTCGTTGGAAATTAAAACATCTTTTGCAGATCAGCTTTTTGTTTCGAAAGTTGTTTATTAACAAGAGAGTCAAATTTCTTTATATACACATAATGAGATACATCTCTTTGTGTTAGTAGTAGTAAATCTGTATGATCTGCTAGCTCTTCTTTAGCAATACGTAAAGGATAAACTTTATTTGAACTATCTAATCCAAAAACATTAATAGATGTGCCGGGATTTTTCTTCTTAAATTTTGATATATCTTTTAGTGATACAGGATAACTAATTCCTTGAAAGTTATATCTATATCTTTGATTTTCATAGTGCTGGTTTGGTTCATTACAATGATTTGGTACAAATTTACATGTCATCGCATATCTAAAACATTCGTTATCTTGATTTTTCACATTAACACATGATCTTGTATCCTCAATTATTTTTGGTAAACGAATATAACTAGATCCCATTAGTCCATATCCATGTTTATGAACTCTTATATTTAATCCTTCAATACTTATAAGACTCCACCCTGATCCTCGTCCTTCATGTTCCTGAATTTTAGTTAATATTTCTTCTATACATTTTTCAACTATTGAATCAATGTCTGAACTTCCTGTGATAGTTTGATTTTTAGTTATAAATCCTCTTGGTGATAATTCTTCTTGTACGTTTATAAACATAGCTTCTAGTAGTAATCCAAATTTGAGAAAATTCAATCTTTTTAATTCTTCTTTTAAAGTTCTACTGATGATTGGTTTTGCTTCTCTAATAAATTCTTCTAAGTTTAAATCTTCATTTTGAATCTTATGATGCATTACTACCTTTCCGGGTAAAGCTGATACTTGTAAATTTGGTAAAGTTGTTGTAGGTCTTGCTGTTATTTCATTTTCTTCTTCTTGTTCTTCTTGTTCTTCTATGTTGTTGTGAATTAGTTCTTTATGTATTTCTAACAGAATATCATCATTAAACGATTCCAAACATTTATCGCAATGATACATGTTTGGTGGTGTTCACTCTTCAAAATTTCGCCAAGAAATGAAATGAGCTCCCCCTTTCCTTCTTTTATAATAGTTCCCCCACTACTATTTCATCTTCTTCTTCACTTTCAGAAGAAAACAAACGTCTTGGACAAAATATTAATCTTCTACTAACAGATTCTTCATTAGTATTCTCTATATGAATTGGAGTTTCAATATGTATTTCTTCATATTCAAATGATGACGAAGACTCTGATATTACTACATCCATATCCAAATTTTCATTCTCCACATCATTGGCATTTTCTTCTTCTGATGTTGTTACATCCACATCCATATCATTTATAGTTTCTACTTCTGAAGTTTCGCTATTATTTTCATCTTCTTCCATATTTAAATCCTCTAATTGAATTTTATACAATATTTCAATCATAGATTTCCTTGGATAATCGGTGTTGTCCACAGGAGCCATTTCCAGTAAATGAGGAATAACTGTTTTTGATCCGGCTTATATGATATTTTGCTAAGTATGTCAAGGTCATTTTTGATTAAGCGAGAACTGGGAATAGATCACTAAGCAGCATGATGATTCATTACTACAAAGTGATCTATTCCCCATTCTCTAAGAAGTGTCCAATCAATAACCAAAGTCCAAGTTCATTTTTTTGTTTTGTTTAATTTAAGTCTTTTACATCTTCTTTTATTACACAATTTATAGGTTCATTGTTCGATGTTTCAATATGTTGTTTTATCTTGTGCTCCAGCTCTTCTATTCTTGCTTCCTTTATCATTAATTCCGATTGTAAGTAACTGATGTAATCAGCCGTCATGTCTACCGTTCTTGATCTTATTTCTCCTAACTTAACACCAGGAATCAATCTCTGTAGTTTGTAAAATCTCAACCTTATTCTTGACTCTCTTACTTTAGCCATTTCTCGAAATCTTTGTTTTCTATCTTCTTCTTTGCTTGTGGTCAAGTCCATACTTCTGACAAGTTTACTTTCAGAGTGATTCCTCTACAGTAGGCTTCTCCTTTATACACTTTCCCCCACCATTTTCAATTTCCCCCACCCTACTAATGTAGGTCAAGGTCATCCAATATAACGCGAGAACGAGGAATAGAGCACTAAGTGGCATGTTAGTCCATTACCACAAAGTGATCTATTCCTCGCTCTCTATTCTACATCTACTTTTTTTTCATTTTACTATTTTATTATTTTTTTTTGTTTTTCTTGGGGGGAATGAGTGTTTACTTTTTACAATGTTCATTCTTCTTCTCCAACTTTTCAATTCTTTCTAACAATTCCAACAAATATGCATTGGTTGCTTGCAAAGTTTGTATTCTAGTACATCCCACTTTAATAGAGGGAACTGTTAACTGTAATTTTGTAAATTCTATCCTTTCTTTCTTGCACCTTTCTCTCATGTATGTGTTTTTCCTGATTCTTCCTGATTGAGCTGATATTAACTTATTACAATCCAAATGGGGTTTTGATACTTTAAATACTGATGTACAAAAATTAGTTGATGTTGTCGGCTGTTGATTTTCATAGAAATTTTGTGTTGAAGTAATAGTTTGCTGATTTCCATAACAATTTATACTTGAAGTGGCCGATTGCTGATTTTCATACCAAATTGAACTTGAAGTACTAGGCAGCTGATTTTCATACCAATTTGAATTTGAAGTGCTAGGCTGGTGATTTTCATAACAATTTGAACTTGAAGTATTTGGTTGATAATTTTGATGCCAATCCACAGATGCCAATACAGGTGTTGTGGAAGGATGCTCCATCGTTGTATAGAGTGAATTCTGTTCTACAATTTTGCTGGTTTTATCTCATTTCCCCCACCACAATAATTTAAATTAGATACCAAACTTCTAGGGTCACATCCAAATCTTCTTCTTTTAAATATTTTATAAATGCAGAGCTTTCTGATGTTACATTAGGTGTGTTTAAATATGCCATTATTTTGTCATGACTTTCTTCATTGTGAATATAGCAATGTACATTTAGCAACTTTTGATTATCTTCTTTAGACTTGACAAATCCTGCAACAGAGCTCCAATCTTCATATTTAATTTTAAAATGGCAAACTTCGAACTGCATGTTGTTTCAACAAATGCTGCAACAATATTAAAAGTCTCTTCAAACAACCTACATTTATACAAGTTCTCCCACCACTTTATAATCCCCACTCTTTTTCTTCCCCACCTTCTTCATATGTAGAAGGGGTATCATGATTTTAATGCACTATACTTAATAAATTCAAACAAGTTTTGTGCACAAATGTTACATTTTTTCTTGACTGTTTCAAATTTCATCACTTGGCCTTTTACAAGGTGAACTAATTTACCTCCATCATCTTCAAATTGTTCAAAGTCTAAAACAGATGCTTTTCCACAATCATGACACATTTTTGTTCCATCTTCAAAAATAAAAGCAAGATAAATACCAAATCCACTATTGTCCTTCTTAAATTTCATGACCATTTCACGAATTGGTTGAGGTATTTCACATTTATTTGATGTTATTATATAACGGTAAAGAAACCCATTATTGATAATTTGTTGTAAACACAAAACTAACAAGCTGTCCATAGTGTTAGACTTGTACTGAAAGTTATATCCATAACTATCTCTTTATATGCTCTTACCCCCACCACTTTTATGTAGGTCAAGGTCATCGGATATTAAGCGAGAACTGGGAATAGATCACTAAGCGGCATGTTATTACATTACCACAAAGTGATCTATTCCCTATTCTCTAAAAGGGGTGCTGATAATTTAGATTCCTAAAATTTCTTTTCCTTCTTCTTCGCCTTCTTGAACAGTTGTATTACCAGACATGTGTGATATTAATTTCTTCAATTCTCGATTTTCCATTTCTAATCTTTTCAATTTTAGATCTCTTGCTTCAACTTGTACTTTCAAAAATTTGATATAACTTCCAGCCCAGTGGAGAGTTTTCAATCTTGGTGCTCCAAGTTCAATTCCTGGTATTTGAAATTGTAGTCTATTGAATTCCATCTTCATATCTTCTCGGTCTTGTCTTTCTTTTTCTAGTCGTTTTAATCTTTGTTTTTCCCTGAAGGAAGAAGTCGGTACATGATGAAACATTTTGATCAACAATTTCTTGAAGAGTGAGCTTCTACACAGATAGTCAACACATTTATCCACCAAATTTAAGTCAGTAGTGGGGAGATGCCAATGGTGGGGAGACGTCAATGGTAGGGAGAGTTATACTAATGTAATGGTTATTTCTACCGTTACACTCGCTCCATTCTCGAAAAGATATTTGTAATATGGTTCGGGATACTGTTCTCTTTCAGATCCCGCATGTTCTTGAATAAAGTTGAAAGCCAATTTTTTTGAATAATCATTGTGAAATACTTCCCTCACACAAACAAGAATTTTTTCTTCCAAAAATTTGACTTGAACTAATGGTATTTTGCTTACATCGTCCTTGTCCATGATAGGTAGCTTGTAGGTAAAAGTATTAGGTGGTAGTTTTTGTGGTTTATCCAGTAGAGAACAAAATTTCTTGTACAATTTCTCCTCAATGTCTGGAAAACGATGTATATCAAACAGATTGTAGTATGAAGGATCAAAAGGTATTTTACGAAACATCTTCGGTCACTAGTCTCTTTAAGACTGATCTCCTGCACAAATATTTAACACATTTATAAACATTCCCCCACCAACTTTTAACTTGTGGTGGGGATATTTTCCCTCCACTACTTCTTCAAAATAGTGGGGGTACCTTAGTCCAATTCAGATTCAGATTCAGAAGACAGTAAAGGTGATATGGGTGATTCCAATGATGAATCCAATATAAATATTTCAATAGCTTCCTTAATTATATCTTCATCACTATCATTTATCATTTCTTCAAATAGTTCTTGTTCAATCTGTACCATTTCTTCCTCTTCCATCATAGAATCATTATCAGTTTCGTCATAATTTTCTTCTATGTTTTCTTCCTGTATTTCATTTGTGCTTTCAAAAACATCTTTAACTTGAGAATAATTAATAAATGGAGTATCTCTAGACAACATGTTTCTTTACTACTTCTTTTACTTCAAATAACAAACTATGCATTGCTTACTTAGTCTTATATATACTCCTACCCCCACTATTTTTGCAAAACCAAGTAATAGGAGGGGGTTTATATCTATTCTTCTCTATCTAGGTTATATTTCATTGCTGTCACATCTACTATAATTTTCTGCTCTTCAACTTTATTGCGAATAAAAATTGTCCAAGGAAATAGTTCATTAATATTGTTAATTGTTACTTTTATACTATACAAAATTTCAAAATGTTCTACTAATGAAACAAAAACTATAACTCCTAGCTCATTGTTTGCCATAATTTTTTCTTCAATTTTCATCCGTAAGTTTGTTATCAAACTCCATATATTAATATCATTGGCTATAAAACCATCAATTCTGGTAAGCATCTTCATGCCGCAAGGTGTAGGTACAGACTAGAAACTTGGAGGTTCATAGCCCGCCTTTTTATTAATTTTAAAAATGGGGAGGGGGAAGGAATAAGGATTGGGAAGGGATAGGGTGTAAGGTGGGGGAAAGGTAATTTTTGTTATTACACTACTTGTGCAAGAAAATAGCCACCAGTGTCCACACCTTGTTCATAGCACTCCATCATAGATTGTGCCCACTGCAACATGCGGTCTCTGTCATTTGGTGTGACAAGTAAAGAATGACTATCACCATACAATATAAAAGAGTCAATTCGTATATAACATCCTAAATTTAACCATTTATTAGCTTCAACCATAAACTTTTCTATTGTATCAAATGGAAATTGTGGATCAATTGCTATAACTTTACGTTCTTCACTAAGTTCAACACTATAATCATCATCGTCTTCACTCTCACTCTCACTACCATTATTTAAAATGTCTTCAGGTTGTACAAAAACATCGGAAATTTCGGAAGAATTAAAATGGTAATTCACATTAGGAGGCATTTTTTCAAACAAATAATATTTTAAAAGGTGGAGAAAAAAATACAAGAGATGTACTTCACGGCACAAAGTGCGAGTACAGACTAGAAACCTGAAGGTTCATAGCCCCACTTTTATAAATTTTAAATATGGGGAGGGGGAAGGAATAAGGATTGGGAAGGGATAGGGTGGAGGTGGGGGAAGGGTAATGTGGTTATTAAGCCACTCTTGCAACAAAGTACCCAACACCAATGTTCAGTTCGTATGATCTCATCACATCGTCCTGCCAAGTAAGAATTTGTTCTCGATCATTTGGAGTTAGAAGGAAGAAGTTACTGTTATTGTAGACAATAGGTGAACCAATTATAATGTTGAATCCTAAATTTAGCCATCTATGTGCTTCAAAAATAAATCTTTCAACTACATCAAAAGGAAATTGTGTTTCTATAAAATATACTTTGAATTGTTCATTAATTTCAATTTCATCTTCACTGTCATCTTCACTTTCATCTTCACTGCTATTATCCATGTCTTCTATCACATCTTCTTCATGTTCTTGGAAAGCATCTTCTTCATGATGTTGGAAACCATCTTCAGGTGGTTGAAAAACATCTGCATTTTCTGAAGGATTAAAATTTTCATTAAAGTAAGGAAGCATTTTAAAAATAAAGATATTAAAACTGGCAGGAACAAAGCAACAAGAGCGGCGAAGCAACAAGAGTGGTGGAAGAAACCAGAATGAAACACTAGCCATAGCCGGCGCGTCTTTTATAACGGTATGCAAATGAGAGGGGTTAGCAGCCGGCCATGACCGGTCATTGGCCCGGGAGGTGGGGGAAGGAGTGGGGGAAGGAGTGGGGGAGAGGGGGGGGGCTCCATTTTTTCGGGGGGGGGGGGTCATTGACCTTTCAGGTCCGGTCATTGACCCTAAGGAGTGGGGATGGACACAGAACCCTCCTTTGCTTACTACTACACGGATCAAACTAGCCATGTACCAGAACTTATTTCTGCTAAGTCGCATGTAAGCTAAATAGCTTACATCCCTAAATTTAAGTCTTAGGTGGCCCTGAAAAGGGCCGTTTGGCTGGGTTTGGTGGACTGCTATGGAGCTTAAGGCATAAAAAAATAAGGGACTTCAATGTTGTTTTCCAAATGGATTTCAGCAGGATCGGCTTGTATAAACTTGTACAAATTAAGTGCACAAATATCGCATTTTTCTTCTTCTGGGATGATAAACTTGTATGACAAGTAAGATTTGTATTCATAAACTCCACCATCTATTATAAAATCCAATCTTCCATTTCCTATTGCAGCCGAACCGCATTCTGGACACATATTTGTTCCATCCATAAATTTATACTGAAGGTAATGAAAAACTCCAAAATTTTCCCTATAAAAAGAATACACTTCTTGACGTAGTGTTAGTGGAAGGTTTGCATCTTGAAATGCAAGTTCCACCAACACTATATTTGAAACTATCTGTCGCAAACATAATTCTAATAGAGTAGGCATGTTGCGGCAGTGGCCTCACGGATTGGAATGAAGACTCTGGAGTAGCTAGTATAACGGTTAAATGAAAGTAGACAACCGGTCATGACCGGCCATTCACCCAGAGGAGTGGTAGGGGAAGGACTGGTAGGGGAAGGAGTAGTGGGGGAAGGGGGGGGGCTCCATTTTTTCGGGGGGGGGGGCTCCATTTTTTCGGGGGGGGGGGTCATTGACCTTTCAGGTCCGGTCATTGACCCGAAGGAATGCAGACAAACACAGAACCATCCTTACTCACTACTCACATGAAAGTAGGTCACGAGACTTAGAGTGTTAAAAAATAATGGGGGAGAAACACAACGCTATAACGCGTTGTGTTTCTCCCCCAGTATTTTTTTAAGCAATAATTTGGAAAAAGCTATGTGAATTTACTTGCTACGCCCCCACCTTGTAATACCATCCAGTTTGTGTCTGAGGAGATAGTCTTTAGAGTCTAACTCATAAACTGATTTCTCTTTGCGCAAGGATTCAATCACTTTAATATTATATCTTAAGCCGTTACAAGTTGCCAAAATGTGTTCGTTGTCAATAACACTTTCAAAAAAATAGACACAACCTCTCTTAAGCCTATTTCCTTTCACACCAATAATTTTGGATTGGTATTCAACAGTGGGGGTTTCTGTCACTTGTGGTTCAGAAATGTGTTTTACGACATGTACACGGCAAAAACTTTCGTTTTTTACACATTTCCTCCCACAAGGTGATCCTTTCTTAATTCCCCTAGTAAGCATTTCAGGGCAAGTAGTGGGACGGCTAAATGCCCTACGACGCTCTTCTTGTAATAATTGAAATTGCTCTGAAGGAGCGGGTTTAGGAGTAGGTTTAGGAGTAAGTTTAGGAGCTGGTTTAGGAGCTGATTTAGGAGATGGTTTAGTAGCAGATTGAGAGGAATCAGTTTTGTGATAGGTATGATCTTTAGGTGTACTAAGTGGTGGGGTAGGAGGCAATGGTGATAGTGGGATCATGGGTGTGCTAAGACGATGAACAATGGTTTCAACGGAAGGGGTATTAGGATAGTGATGAACTGGCTTCTGCGGTGGCGGCATAGTAGTTGATGGTGGTGCGGAGTCCTTTGAAGGCGAAGGCGAAGGCGGTGAAAAAATACTACGAAGTCTAGAAGTGTTAGTTGGCGGAAGAATAGCTCTAGAAGTTGAAGGTTGAGATGCAAGTCGGTTCTTGTAGCAATCAGGAAGGTTTTTGAGGCGAAGAGTTTTCTTAGGTGCAGGAACAGCTGTAGTAGAAATAGAAGTCGAAGTAGAAGTAGTAGTCGGTAGAGAAGACATGGTTATAACTCTAAGTTCGCAGCGTAACGTCTGGAATCAGAATGAAACACTGGCCGCGGCTGGCTCGGCTTTTATAACGGTATGCAAATGAGAGGGGTTAGCAGCCGGTCATGACCGGTCATTGGCCCGGGAGGTGGGGGAAGGAGGTGGGGGAAGGAGTGGGGGAAGGGGAAGGGGGGGGGGGCTCCATTTTTTCGGGGGGGGGGGGTCATTGACCTTTCCGAAAGTGGGTCAAGGTCATTCAAGATTTATAATGATCCAAGGTGATGGGAACAGTAATACTGTTCCCACCACCCTGTTTGCCTAGCGGTTCCCACTCCCAACCCACTAGTTACGTTCTGCAAGGGAGGTCCCTGGGCCGTCCGCATCAAAGCGTAACTTCCCGTCCGCATCAAAGCGTAACCATTAATTTCAGGGAAACTGGAACAGTTAATGCAGAAACGCAACTCTAACCCCACCCAAACTAATCCCACCCATCATATTCCTAAACAAAATGCAAAAAAAAGTCCGACTTGCGGATGTCCCACCCATTTTAAATGAAGTTCAACTGAACTTCTGAATTTACAGTTAATCTACCCCCTAACATCTAGCTGTAAGGCAAAACAAATGCACAAAACAAACATAAATTATTAGTACCAACACATCATTATTAAAAACCAAATAATTCAACACAACCAAATACCATCATTATTCTTAAAATTAATACACCTTAATGCTAAATACCATCATTATTCTTAAAAATTAATACACCTTAATGCTAAACCCAACTTATAACTAACATCGCAATGCGCAAATTATTTCTTAAATTAAATACACCTTACAACTAAACACACACACACACATACCATATTGCATTAAAAAACGCAACATAGTAGAAGAAGTTCAAATATATATAGGCCTACTATATATTTGAAACTTCTTGCTGAGTCGCCAACAACCTTTCGCTATGAAAGTTTGTTGGCAACTGAAGCAAAGGTATAGCTCCTATCGCTCCTCGGGTTTTCAAGGAGTGGGGGAAGTTGTTTCACTCCAGTACAGTGTTCAATCCAGTCCAGTTCACAACAGTATAAAAGAAAGGTAAAGAAGTGGGGAGCGGCACATGCGCAACAACACAAAACCAAGGTTTGAGGTTAGAATTATCCATGTGCAGTAGCGCTAAAGTGAGTAATACAAGACTAGGCGCATGCGCATAGCATAGACTCATTCCGATCCAGAGAAATTGTTGCATGCGCAGCAGGTTTGAGGTTAGAATTATCCATGGCAGCTGCCATATTTAGTCTGGTTTCACCACATAAAGTCAACAACCGGTGGTGACCGGCCATTGACCTGGAGGAGTGGGGGAAGGAGTGGGGGAAAGAGTAGGGGAAGGGGAAGGGGGGGGGGAGGTCATTGACCTTTCCGGTCGGTCATTGACCCCAAGGAGTAGGGATAGACACAGAACCCTACTTCTCTTACTACTCAAGTGAAAGTCGGTCAACCAGTCATTTGCTTGCCATCTGCCGCCATCTGGCTGGAGTTATTGCCTCTATAAAGGTGGGTAGTTTATCTCGCTACAAACATTCATTGCCTCGCATCCGCTCGGTCATCATCTCTCGTTAGTTTTATGTTATGACTACTTCACTTACTAGGTTTGAGGTTAGAATTATCCATCAAATAGCCTTTGTAAATTCTAACCTATAAAATTACTATTCTGGCTTTCTGTTTCAATTTCTTTTACACTTCATTTTATATCTCAGTCTTCTTTTAACTTCTGAACTTAACACATCGATTATAATGACTGCACAATGTTTAAAATTAAAGCTTTTGCGAACACAACACATATTACGAAGTACTTCTAAACCTTCAATTTCAAAGTGTAAAACTAATTTAAATAGAGTTAGGAAGAAGTACAGTTTTAACCCATTATACTGTTCAACAACTTCTCAGGTTAATGTTGATGATAGTGTTATTTACGACATTTTACGTTCTATGTTACACTTAAATAACTTAGAACTTGTTACACCTATCGACTGTGTTCAACAAGTTTTTTTATTTTACCCCCACCATTCCCTATATAAGGGCCCCGACAATAATTCCTACTTCATTATCTTCTATGCTCTTCAGCTAACAACATCTCCACTCTAATTTACACTACAATAATAATGGAAACCAACCAAGAAAATGTTCAAGTTCATGAAGTATCATCAACAACTCATCCAAGGAAAAATCCTTCTAGAAATTCAACTTCAACAACTCCTCAGAACCCTGTACAAGTTCCAGATGTATCTTCTACAACAATAAATGATGTACAAGCTATTCTTCAATCCCTTGTCGGTTTCGACTGACCTGTATGATGATCACCGATAAACTGAACTCTTAGAGTTCAGTCTTTTTTAAAACCCCCTCCGTATGACCTTAAAGCAATTATCCCCTCTCCTTTATACACTAACTCCTACTTCAAAAATTAACACCATCTCCTCACCCCTTCTCCACCCCTTCATTTGATTTAGCCTCTCCCCACCTAAAGCTATATGGCGTAGCATATGACGGCAGCGACTGATTTGGCAGCTGGCCGATGGCAGCTGGCCGGCAGCGGCTGGCAATTGGCACGACTTCCGTTTTGAAAGTAACCAAACCCCACTACTTTTACCATTATAAATATTCCACTTGTTGAAGGTCTTTTATTCACTGTGTTGTATTTCAGCTCACTAAACTTTAAGCACTTTTAAAAATATGACTACTGTATTACTGTTAGTTGTTTTATAATAGATGTTACTTCAAACAAATTATGGGATTGGCTTAAAAATAAAATAGCTAAAATAACTAAAAAAGTTAATAAGAGAAATTATAATTTATTCAAAATTGTATTTAAGAAAACCTCTTACTCTAAATTGTTTGTCACAAATCTACACTATTTGCCTGCAGTTAAAATAGAACAACCCCCTCTTCCTCCTTGATATTTTTGAACAGAATCAATCCAAACAAACAAACAAACTAAATACAACATACAGGTAACGGTTATTACGAAAAACAAACAAGAATTCTGTCTGTGTGCAACAAAAATCAACTCTTTATATACGTAAGTAATATGCTCATGGTGCCTCAGTGGTATTAAAAAAAAAACTTTTTGTAAATTTTAACAATTAATTTCATCAAATAAACCAATTTTTAAGGACACAAATAATCTTTTTATTAAATGGTTAGGCAGGATTGAATGAATATCGTTGTTCTCAACTTACTATATCTTGATGTATTTTTTTAACACAATAGTTAAATTTAAAATAAATATAATTTTAAAATCCTTCAGTTTTATTGTGTTATTTAAAAAATCCTTATATTTTTTAACGATGAGGTTTAATAAAGTTCATATACATTTACAAACTCTTCTACACCCCGGTATACGAGAGAGTCAAAGCCCACTTGCCATGTGCAACACGATGCCTCAGGAGCTGCGGTTTATGTCAACAGCTTTGTGCTTCCCGCCATTGTGACGTATAAATAATTATTAATAAAGAGATAATAATTTATTGTAGAGGTACTTGTGAACTATGATATCTCACTTGTGTTTCTAGAATTTACTGTTTTAGTTCCATATAATTTACTTTGATCTTACTTTTTTGCAGAAACAGTACAATTCGACCACTGCAAAAACAGTTATTATGTTTTATTCAAAATAAGTATTGATTATAAAAAGTTTGTCATTTTAAAATCGGTTTCATGCAAACTATTATTTTAATTTACAAATATATATTTTTTTTTTCATGGATGAGATGAAAACAAAGCAAAGATTACAATCAGACATGAAGAAAGTTACAAGTTAATAAAGTATTAACATTGTGCAATGAACAACATGGTGTTTATTCAATTCAAACTACACATAATAGCAAGAATGGATGAAAAAGATAACTTTCTCTAAGTTAGCCCTAGCAATAAGCCTTATGTTTCACTCTGGTAATATTTACCTTTAGCCTACATATAATGAAAAACTTACTGTTTTACTATAGTGAATAATCAAACTACACAAATATGCTTCACTCTAATGTATAAAAATTACAAAGTTTCCTTGGAATGGTTTCTACCATAGTTTTCACATACATCAGTTTAATAGAAACATTCAACCATACGGTTGAAATATTTAACCTAATGTTTATTTAAATCATATAACTGCATATATGTGAAAAAACTACGCATGTGTAGAGCAGTGTCCTCTACTCTCAGAAGGACTACTTACTATAGATCCTACGGGGTTGAAATTTAACGTTTACTTTTCGTTTTGCTAATATTTGTTCACTAAGAAACGGTTTTGAAAAAATAGTTTTTGATGTTCTTTAGCTCTCCATCCCACATGACTTTAAAATGACTATGGGTTCTACGGGGTTGAAATTTGACATGGTCGTTCCTATTTGGTCATAGATTCTCATTAAGAAAAGGTTTTGCAGAATTCCTTCAGAGCTCCCTGTCACTACATTATGTTTTCAATGTCTTTCTTAAGCAAAAGGATTTCGTTGCTCTTTAAAAATATTTTTTCATCACACTGTACGGGAAACAGCTATATTCATCACCCGCTGAGAGTGTAGAAAATCCGTTTTCCCTCTCTAGAGAGGGAAAATCAGCTGTTGATTTTCCCACACTAGTGGGAAAGTTATGATTACTGACACAAGTTATGATTACTGACACAAGTAGCGCTATCAGTGCTAAGAGTATATTATTCCCTAAATCACTTGTTCTCAATAATGTAATCAACTGTGTAAAACAGAATCACTGTTTTCATTGTACTGCGGAAATCAATTGAGCATCCATAGGTGGTTTCTTAAACTTGCATTATTTAATTAATTACTATTATTAATTATCTACAGTGTGATGAAAAATATCGTTCATAACTCGAGTAGAAAGTGTTATTCCGTGCCTTGATCGAAATTCCGCGCTCGGCTAAAGCCTCGCGCGTAAACTCGATCTCGGCCCGGAAAAGACACTTTCCACTCTTGTTATGAAATATACTATATTACCTATAAAATAAATTCAATCAAGGGCGGAGCCCTGATGGGCAACAGCTAGTAGTTTGTAAATTTGAAACTTATAAAATAAAAATTATGATAATGTATTAAAAACTTAAGCCAGGCGTACTCTTTAGAGGGCCAAAAATAAATCTTTCTTTTTGCTGATGAAAAAAGTGTTTACTCTTTAGAGATAATCCTTGTTTCTATATCAAAGAGTTTTCATAAAAATAGGTTCAAACGGATTCATTTAACATTTTAGGCAGATTTTCCTTATTGGGCTTTCATGCCAATAAGAAAATTTGTGAAAACATTTTTCAAAGATATGGATGTATACAAATACCTCGGTGAAGTACAAATAATTGGTTATTCCATATCTTAAGTAGACATGAACTTCAACAACATCAAAAGTTAATATCAGCCCGTCATCTCAAATGAAGTGTCATATTGGATTCGAGCGTTTGATTAGTGACTGGTTCAGAGTTCACTTAGCTACTTTGAAGCGGTAAGCATTAGTCAAACGGCAAATCCACAGTGAATTGAGGTCAAATCATAATGGATAATCGTATCATTAAAAATCTTTTGATATGGTACAATGCCACGTTTTTACTGGCCATATAATGATATTTATTTTATTTGGTTACCTACCTATGAAGTCTAATTATATACCATACCACTCAATAACAAGTGTTCATGTAGCTGCCTTTCATACTGTTTTTTGTCTTGCATGCCGCACGCTATGCATTGAATATTGAATACAATATTTGATTGAATTCTTTTTTTACTTCGTTTAAAGCTTATAACATAACCCTGATAATTGCCATTTGGTTATAACAATGTGCATTATTTCTTTAAAATAGTTCATTTCTTCAGAGTATATGAAGAATAATTTCTTCATAGTAATTTCTTCAAAACTTTTTCATAGTAGTCTATAATATTTCTTCTAGTTAATTGTGACGAGAATTTCTAGCTAATAAAAATAGTGATGGTTATACGAGGTTCACCAAAACTTAGGAAATTCAGTCACTGGTAAAAATAAAAAGGAGTTCCTTGGAATCGCTCAGCGCGGTTGCTGGGATAATTCCAGGGGTCAAGTAACTTACAGCCAATTGTTAGAATGGTTCAGTTAATTTTACTTATAAGAAAGAATTCAGTAACTTAGTAGTTATCAAGTTCTAGGCAGATATTTAACGATCTAGAATTAACAAACTTACTTGTCACACTAACACAGATTTTAAACTCCCTATGTTAGGTTTCTGAAAATAGGCTAGTCTAATAGAATTTAGAAATAAGTCAAAATATATAACTTCACCAGAGTAGGTTATAAGTCACCTTACTGGTTGCTACACGTTTTCACCAGACCTGTGCGAACCGGTCGTGGTTAAGGAAATAACACATAGGAAACTAAATAATTAATTAAACTATTGCAACGAGAAAGTTTAAACTGGATAATAAGTATCCAACTAGCTTGTTTGAATTACCAATGAAATGTCAGACGTTTATTGCAGAGATATTCTCACCGCTAGGTGACTACTTGACTTAATAAAAGTAACATTTGAAATATATTATCGTTGCAATAAGATTAGTTTGAATTATTCAGTTTTCAATCAAATTATTATGAGATGTTAGGTAAAGGATACTTAGGACTACAGACGTTCGATAAAAAAAGATTGAATCGACGGTGAAATGGCTAAGTACAATGTTCTTTAGATAGGTGGCTACGGTTTCGTGATGGGTTTTGACGTTTAAGTAAACAATAGATATACTAAGATCTGATTTAAGTAATTTTAAGAAAACTTTACAAGTGTATACGAAAAAAATATGCTTCCAGTAAATTATGCCAAAAATCTATAAGATCACAGTACAACGATTTTAAATTTACATTAAATACACACAAGTTGAAAAGAATAAATCCAAATTACAGATATACATGTGTTGATGGGATACTCTACTTTGATCTTTTATTTTTCACATTCGGATATAAATATAATCCCGTACGAAGTTTTATAACATACATCCTTATCAATAGGTTGAAAATGTTAGTTCTATTTTTGTATTTTTGTGAAAGTTTCCAGAATATTTCATTTAAATCTATACAATATTTAACAATACCATTTGAACAAGTGGTGCTAAGCCATTCGGCTCCAAAGCACTCTTAACAATCCTGTAATATCAAGCCAACCATTTATATATGTTTCTCTTAATCTGCTGTTAAATCTTTATCGATCTATAAAAATAAGTTTTTGAAATAAATCATGGTCATTGAGCTATGACGGCCCATTCAAACACAATCGATGTTATGAGACAAACATGACGGAAGCTCAGCACCCATTTCAGGATCAGTAAACTTTCAATACGTTCATCATTCAAAACGTATACATTTCATTGTAGACCCCCTATTGTTTGTCCTAAAATTGAATCGATTTTTATGCTCCTGTCAAATTTTGTTATTTATCGTTACAAAATTTTAACACAGCACCTCAAAAGATCATCTTCACTCAATGTAAATATTCGTCCATTCTAATCAAAACACTCGAGTTCATGTAAACAAAGCAACTATTTTAAAAATCGCTATACAAGTAGAATCTTGCAGAAAAATCTATCAGGAGAATCTTTCAGAAAATGTATCTTTATTATGTATTTTTTATTTTGTTCTAATATTTTTGAACTGCTACTTTTTTCCTTGTACAATATATGTAGAACAAATGTCTTTGATTTTAACTCTCACCTATAATTCTGCAATCTATGAAATGAGCAAAAAGTTTCTTGGAAAATTCATCCAACAGAATATCAACACTACGTTAACTGATACACTTTTACTTTTGATTACTATATCATCTTCACTCAATGTGATCATTTGACAATTCTCGTTTTAAAATCAAAATTAAACACATTTTAATGTAGGTCTAAATAAAGTATGCGTTTCTCCAACTCTATTTCATCTCCCATTGCGTCCATATCACAATCAGAATGTTTTTTTATGATTTGCATACGAGCTCATCAAATATATCAGTAAATTATATATATATATATATATATATATATATATATATATATATATATATATATATATATATAACAATTTACAATTTAAATGACCACTTTGATAATAGGCCTAAAAATCAACAGACAATTTGTAATAGTTTGTAAGGTTGGTATCGCTCTAAGTAGAATTTTTAGTCGGTCATAGCCACAAAACGTCTTTTTAGTATGTATTACACCTTAAGTATATTTTTTATCAATTGGTTATTAATAGTTCTTCACTCAATGTTATAACATGCAAAAAAATAATTGCATTACTTAAGCAATTATTACTAGGTTAGGCAATTATTAGGTTAGGTTAGGGGAATTGACATATCTCTCAATTTAAAATCAAACCATAATACATGTATGAATGTACACAAAGCAGACGTTTTTGAATCCCCATGCTATTCTAATGGAGAACATTTCACGTTATTTCTCATTTCCTGGGAAATTCATTGGCTAGCCGATGATTTACCCTTGTGCACGGGACCGAGACATTTAATTTGAGACCTTTACCTGAGACCTGAGATTTGTAAAACTTCACAATTTTGCTCAAAAACTTTGCTTACAGAATTTTATTTATATATAGATATTCATAACGAAAAAATACAACTTTATCCAAACACTGATTAAAATTTTTTTATTAAATAATCATGAAGGCTGACAGTCCTGATTCCGATAAGTTTGCAGCAATGCATGTTAATTCCAACCGGTATTCTGTAGGAAGCGTGGCAATACATTCAGGCCAGAGCTTGTAGTCGGGGTGGGGGGGGGGAGGGGGGTGATGTGTGTTGAATGCTCAAGGCAGTCTCCAACACAGGCGCACATGGGCGGCCATGTTGGAGCGGCTGTCAAAATGTAGCCGCAGCCGCATTCAACGTCTGTCTGTTCGAGTCTAAGAGATTGACGCACACGTATATTGCAAATTCCCAGCTTCACACGTATTCACATGACTTAGCTCATGCAAGAACCAATCGAAAGGAAGCAATCATCTTATTTTAAAGTTTTTACAATGCGATATCTTTATTTTCATTATTAACTGTACATTTAGAAGGGTAATGAATATAATTTACTAAAATATTTATTGATAAACCGATTATGATAATTTTTCTCCAAAATTCAGCGATTGTATGAGTTGAATCACCGTCCTTAGTATAATTAATTTGCACTGTGGACAAAGTCAAAAACTTAATCACACAACTCTACCTATCGGTGAAAATATGAAGATAACAATATTTAAAATATAGAAATAATATTATGACCACTCTTGCCTGCTGATTTGAAACAGAAATAACTATTTGTATTGCAGGAAGTGTTTTGTCTTGAATTCATAAAAAATTTATCCAATGTTTAAACTTGAATATTTATCTTAAGATATTAGAAATTCCTTAAGTATAATGCAGATGATTTAAATTTAGGTAACCGAAAACATAAAATTTGTGTCTTGCAGGGTTAGCGCCTTGGAATTTTGATAAAGAGATCACGGGTTCATTCCCCGGGATATCTAGAAACTTCTCTAAAAGCGTCTAAATACTCTAACAAAAATGCACCTGGTGTTGATAGAGCAAACAATTCATTAATAAAAGATACGAAATGAATTTCTTAAATCGTGCTGTAAAGCATATCATTGATGTTTCAGACTAATGCCAAATACTGAGGGTCTGTGAAAAACTTAATGCAATCTTAATACTAAAAATACGATTCTAATGCTAACTGAGTTTTCAAAGTAACCCACTTTTCATCCAAACACGTGCAATCAGAGAAACAGATCCAATATTACCTTTGATCACATTTGATCAGGAGACCCACACAGATGGAAACTTCATTATCTCGTCCTGTTTACACCCGTATCCTTTATTGATGCAACGGTTGTAGATGGTAACACAGTCAAATAAATGAGGTCATCGACATTTATTGCTGAATTAAGTAAACTCATAAGATGAATACTACAATGGACACACGTGATTTTTCTTGAGTTTTCATTTTCGTTATACAACTATGACATGCAATATTCGAATTATTTTCAACCTATCAATAACCAACAACACGATTATGATACTGCATTTTTCATTGGTTTAAATGGTAATTAATTTTTATCATGTAGTATTAATAAAATATTAACAGTAATCATATTTATTTTAATTTACCCTGGTAATTTTATATTATCAGTCATCTTTGCCCTTGAGTTTGTTATAATTTGTGTTGTGATAAGTTTACAAAGTTTTTCAGTTATATTTAGAATTATTTTTATTCTGAAACTAGATCCCAAATTAATTATTTAGATAGTTTTTTATTAGTAAAGTTGTATTTTATTTCTTTCCTTCTTATGTTAGGCTATATTTGTCTGTGAGCGTCGCAGTTCCGTCCCCACTCAGGCTGTACCGTCACCTGACCGCTGCATAATGTATTAAGGGTCTAAACAACCAACCTCCATTGTCACACTCCCTAGTATTGAATTTTAGTCCCTAAATATGGACAGTAACAAACAAGACAGAATGAGACTTTCAATTTTATGCATACTCTTAAACTTCATAAGTGGATCACTAATACAAAATATGGTGTTACATCAGTGAACGTTAAACTTTATTACTCACTTCAAAAGTATCATACAGATTTTCATAGAACTGGCCAAAGACAAATTTTTAAATCGATGAATAAAGCATAACTTGACATTTTTAATGAGTGTCTTCAGACAGCTATAATCGAGGTAATATATAATATATTTTAGAATTATAAAAATTGTTTAATAATAGGAATGTTAACCATAATGTGTTTAATAAACAAAATTCATGTGGACTAAACTGCATTTAATAACTTTTATATCGGAGGCGCATTTTGTAGTTTCAAAACATATTAACTATAGTGGAAGGTATTTCGAAGCAAAAATTTACACCTACGCGTTGTTGGACTGCAATATGAGAAACAATCCTTAGCTATGAAATGTAAAGTATTGACCCTACTTAATCGTACAAACAAAAGTCATAAATTCACTTTGGATTTTTAATTAAAATATTCAAAAATAAATTCTATTTAATAAATAGAAATAAGCCATGGTGAGTAATTTACAAAAATTATATATAGCTAACATAATACTGTACTTCTTTGATCATATACACTTGTATTTTTTAGAAGAGAGCCCCTGGCCTCCACTATTAAAATTTGCCATACTACAAATTAATTGTTTACAAAGGGTGCTTCATAGTAAAAATGTAGTCATATAGAATGTAAAACAACGACATTTCGAATACGGAATATCAGATTCGGTGGTCGGGTCTTAGGCTATCTTATCAAGCGTTATCTTATCTCACCTCCACGTTACCTGTTCTGGTCAGACATGCGCGGTATTGGTTTTTTTGTGTTTGCAGACTTCTGAGACACTGGCCATTTTGTCTTACGAAAACACTATGTCTTCTACCCTCCTACTACTTTAAAATCTAACCTAACCTAACTACCATACCAGTGTAGTGGTTAACTGACTGTCTACATTTGGCAACGCGCAAAAGAAATTGCGATAAGGTAACGGTTAATAAGATAATATATTAAAACGTTAAATAAAACATTCAGTGGACACAGAGTACATGTTTTTATCTATTCATAGCCCTCTTTATCTACCAAAACATATTTGGTAATAACCTTTTCTTTTTCAAGTTATTTTGATCATGGAATACCTTTTTTAACAAAGACCCGTGTTACACCAGATACACTTTTGTGAAATCTGCGTGTTCATGATCAGAAATAAGAAGCCGTTATTTTACCAAAGATGAAGAGTATCGTTGTATATTTACATGGAGATTGTGTTGTCCGGAGGACATTGGGTGGTACCGCATAACGTCCTTACATTTACTACTCATAAATACAACTGGAACTTTTGGTACAGTCTGACTCAGCTATTTAGAATGCAGGTATAAATATTATTTATAGAGTATGGCATGTTTAGGAAATATATTTCAACACCATGTACATTATTTTCCGAGGATAAAAATAAAGCCCTAATTTGGCGAATTTATGGTTTCATAATTCACAAAATCTACATTTAATTAACATGCGGTTTAGAGACGGGCGTTTATATATTTTTTTCTAACATTCCAAATTTAGTTATTAAGAATACTAAATTGATTTTAAATTATATAATGTAGTTTTAACTCAAAGTTATTTACTGTAGGAAAAAAATTGAGGATTCATATTTAATTTTTTATTGTTTTACTTAAGTTGGAAAGCTAAGTTTATAAATAAGTTCAGTTTACAAGTAAAATTCACCCAACTTAAGTTCTTCAAAGCATTGTTATCTCTTCAAAGTCCAAAGCTGGGAATCGTTGTGTTAAACTATATATTTTTAAACAAAATGGCTAATTATCTTACTTCATCTCAAAACTTTGACTCGGGACAGTTTTTAAAAATAGTAATTTAATAGAGAGCAACTTAATAAGGACGGATTTACAATAACAGGCGTTTAAGTGCTCAACCCAATTTCAACGTTGTTCAAATGCAAAGATTGCAAATTAAAATTATGTTCAGTTCTTTTTTCTTTTTTTGCGAATTTCCCTATAGGGCATACGCTATTACGGTAGTAACCATGGTAAGACCTAAGCCCGGGACCACTTTACTTTTTCATTTTGAGGTCCCCAGAAGCCAAAAACACCGTTCGTTCATTTCCATATTGACATATATCCATCTAGTGTCCGTGGCACTGATAACTTTTGAACGGGACCTCCGATTTCGATGAAATTTGGTATGAAGGTGTAAGACCAGGTCTATTTTCATGAGTTCGCGAACCAGATTGATCGGGTTACGGGAACGGGGCTTTATGGGGTAAAAAAATGAGTTTTTGGCATTTTTGGACCTTAATTTTTTTTAATTCAACAATTTTAACTTAAACTATTTAAAAGAGTTTTAAAAAGCCAACAATTTAGTATTTTAAATTTTTAACTGGTCTAACAGGTTACGGGGTAAAGCTAAAAATAAGTTACCAATGTTAATCTTGTGAGAAATCAACAAAACCCTGAAACTCGCTTATTTATTGGAGTAACTTGATAAAATTTGGTATGTACATTCACTAGGTAGGGTTTAAATGATATTTGCTTACAACATTTATATGGCAGCAAACCTACATACTCACCCTATGGGGTTTATGGGGTAAATTCAAAGTGTCGAATATTGATACAATTTTATTTTTACCTTACCTAACTATTACATTTTCCAACAAAACTAACGTTTTCTAACAACATCCAATGGCATCAAACTCATTCCTATGGTGTTATGGGGAAAATACAAAATCTCAAGATCGTTTGGAAATTCGCTGAGTACGCAGGTCTCCTGCGACGGGGGGTATTTTAAATTCGAACTCACCCTACTTAACGACACTTAAAAATCGGTTGTTATTGTAGGAGTAGAGTAGTTCTAATAACAAAACAATCATAGCGTATTGAATTTAAGTATAGCTTACAAACTTATTTATATTTTGAAATTGTTGTTGATTTCAGAATGATCGATGGTAGTGAATATAACAACCCTCAATTGAAATGCCGAAATTACGCCATTTTTAACTACTATAATGTGCTTATTCAATAATTATCACTACGACACCGATAGATAGATGTATTGATTGATTGTCATGATAGACACAGTGCACGGCAAGATGGCATGCTGCACGACATCTTAATGCTGCCAGCCAACCAGCCTACAGCGTCATACGGCTCGACTTGCTCAAATGTGATGTTAGCAAAATGTCTTCAAGTCAAGGGATTGGCAAATAAATATATTTTAAATTTATAAATTGTTAATTAATTTCTTTTATGTGTTACTTCAAGCGAAAACTATTATTGTATAAACGACATCTTAGGAATTTTACCAACCAACTATTATTTATTTAAATATTCTTAATTAAGAGTAATAAAATTTGTTTTCATGTAATATTAATTAACGTCTTTAAAATGTATAGGTAATGTACTTTAATATTAACTTATTTGTCTCCAAACCTGTACAATGATACAGAATCAAGTTATGTAGGGGATATGTTTTCTCACAAGGATACATGATCTGAGAGTGAGGAAAGAGGTTAGTAAACACCAATTCACTGTAACAAAGTCCATTTCACATCTTATAGTGTGCCTTAATTATAGAATAATTTTCTAAATCAAACTATTAGGCTTGGATGAAATGTGGTTTCCTATATTATGCAAATAAAATAAAACACTGTAATAGCAATCATGGTGTTCATAAAAGAAGTTTAAATTGAATGCAAATGAATATTATGAGATTGGTGATGAAATACATTAGATCCATTACTTAAGACACCAACGCATTCTGTAGTGTGTCTTTTAATATTAGGTAACAAAACTGAAAGTGAATGTAGTAAATCAGATGAGGTGCATTTTTGTTGCTGACAAAGACCAGATGATGATTATTCAATAATCGTATTCAGGGGAGAGGCAACGCAATCAGCCTAGAGCTTGGAAAGGCGAGATGTGTGTTGAATGCTCAAGCCAGTCTCCGACACAGGTGCACATGGGTGGCCATGTTGGAGCGGCTGTCAAAAAGTAGCAGCAGCCGCATTCAAAGTCTGTCAGTTCGAGTCTAAGAGATTGACGCTGACATATATTGCGTTTCATTGCAGTAAATAGTTTACATTCCTAAATTAATTTTAACTGTTTACGTAATACTACTAAACAGACATTGTATTACTCAAGAGAACAAAAAACATTTTAGGAAGTCTTTGAAACTGATAGCCTAACTAGAAAATAAAACTAACTAAGTTTGTATTTATTTTATATTTCTTAATTTTAATGATGAATAGTTTAGAAGCTATATTAATTAATTTAATTTGTTTTGCTATGTTGCAACGTGGTAACATATTGTGCACCTCTGTATAACGTATTGCTATACCTGTTTAAAATTTATTGTAAAATAGTTTATTTCACATTATATAAAATATCAATTAAATAAATAAGACATTTGATTAATTTTTAACTATTATATGTTTGAAAACTATTAATGTAAATATTTTATTTTTATTTGTGGTTCATTATGTTGTGCTTTCGTCGCATAGGGCTATATATATTTTTATGAATTCTATGAAACTATGTAATTTAAAATGTTAGAGGCTGTGGGGAAGTAGTAATTTAAAGTTGGACAATTTATTTTTATAATTTTTTTGAGATTATTTTTTAACAGACCGTAATATTCTCTACGTTTATCAACTGTAATTTCTAGTGACTATGTGTAACCAACATAATTTAGATTCAAAAAAAGAAGGCTATGTTACTTGGGATATGTGATTGAAAATTGATTTTAATTTATGTATTAACCTAAACAGATACATTACTGTGATTATTGTATCAATACATAGATCACCGTAATGTATTTGTTGATACATTGCGGATGAAGCTCAAGCTCCTTTGATGTGTAATATATATAAAACACGAGTTTTACTGTGACGATTTTCTATGAACACCAAAATATTATATTGCAAGAAATATACAAATAGCTCCTTTTAGAAATATTTTCTTAGAACTGGCTTATCAATTGTGCTTATATGTAATACAAATATTACATTGAGACACAAAAAAGAGGGATGAAGATTGAACTATAAACTTTTATTAAAAAATGTGGGATAGAATATACTATGGATACAGATTAAGATACATTTTTACTTACCAACAACAAACATTGTATATAAACATTAATCCAATATATTATATTGGCTTCTTTAATTGCTCGATTAAATTTACTTACATTTTAAGGGTGGTGTGTTTGCTCAACATTAAAATCTTGTTTCATAATTTTGCATGTCCTAGATTAGGAACAATTCTCTAAATTACTAATTATTTATTCTTGTAAACACCGACACACCTATGTACATATGCACTATTTAATGTAAACCAAAAACTAAAACACAAAAAAAAAATACCTTCGGAGGAGACCTATCATTTGAATCTGTATTGCTTAAATCTATAATTAACCATAACAAGTATGCATTGGTATAACTAAGCTAGCCACCACACAGCGACTGATGATGGACGTTCCGTATTAAAGTCACTGATTAACCGACCAATCAGAATGCACAAATCTAATTTCTTGCTTCATTAGGCATAATAAGCTAATATCTGCTGACAGTTGGAATACTATCCTCCCCCCATTCATTATCATTCCAACAAATATTTCAAATCAACATGTGTGTTTATTGGTGATCAAAACCTAATGAACCTAATAAACAGAGCTTCAATAGCGTACGTATAACATTAAAATAATATACTGTATAATAAACTCTGTCTTGAATTGAATGACAGTATTGAAAACTAATATTCTCATCGTAAGGCACCTAATTACAACATTTCTATCACCTCCAATGTAGCCTGAATATTTTTTCTTTGATTTTTCATATGTTAATTTGTGTTATATTGAGGTGTTTTCTCTCAATAAAGTGTACGTAACCAATGTTAAGATAGGTAAGGGCGACACCTATTAATTATTTAGCGGAGATCACCCACTGAGAAAAATTTAACCTAAAATTCTGTCGATTTTTTGCCATTTATTTTTAGAATGTTTATCACTGAAACATCTGTTCCCCCTAGAAATTGTTATTACAACAGCTGTCGAGCTGTCTTATGATTCAACCAATTATCCTTCTTCCTTAAGATTACCATTGAAACTTTGAAAGCCTGTTTAGGGCGAAGCTCTGTTGGCCGAGGGGAATTATAATGCGATTCTGCTCATCTACACCACAAACCTTTCTAACGTAAGCGCGGATTTTCCCTACGATGCTCACAAGCTGAAAGGAGGAAAAGAAACATGCTTGCCTATTAACGTATAGATTAATTATATATTTACATATATTCAGTAACATATTAATAGAAAATATTTAAATGGGTCTTCGTGGATGATTAACTTACACCACAAGTTGCTTCATTCCAAGGTTAAGGGTGAACCGGGAAAAGGTAACTAAAAGTAGGACCCCGATTAAATATTCTGTAACTTGTGCTGTTTCAAGCCTCTAGTCTTACACTTTTGTGTGAGAGACATTTTTTTTAATAATCATGTTTTTAAATAAAACACTGAGAAATTGTGATTTGCTCAGGCTTCAATTCTAAAAAATAGTTGAATACTTTAAAACGAAAATCAATGTTTTAAAGTTTTAAAATACAGTTACTAGTTATTAAAAGTAGTTCATCTCAGAGGTATTTAATATTTCCCCAGGTACAATTGAACACGTCATGTTACAGCTGGAGAAGCGCTGAATACGTTCCACAGAGTGCTGATGTATTGATAAGCGCTCCATATGCACAAAGCGCTGTCACACCCGTGACAGCCGACAGCGTCTAGACAGCCGGGTGGAATCATTGTTTGATATTAATAATCAAAATATCATGCTACATGCAACATCAAATATGGATACCGCCAATGATATTGTCCATGGTTAAAAATGGAATTATTTTAGTATTTTATAGCATATTTTGCCTCTACTTTGTCCCATTACAGTTGTATATTTGCACTAGATAATTAATACTTTGCAGACGAATCAACAATACAGACGAATGCTTTTTATTATAAAGTCTGATAAGGATTTAAACTGACTAAATTTAGTAATGATCCTTTGTGATAACTTTAGGCGACACACAAGAATTAAAACTAAATAATAAAAAGCATATCAACTATTTTGTTTATTTAAAAATCCGTTTGAGGCCACCTAATTGTTTTGACAGGGGTCAACCCTGTCCCATGTTTGTAATTTCACATACTTTACAATGTAATTCTCCAATCAAGGCAAATTAATGTTAATTATCAGCTGACAACGTCATAAACCTGAGATTGTTGCCATTATCCACCAATGATAAGCAGACCAGACTTCATTGCTCATTAGCAGATAAGGAAGTATTAAACTAATTAACGTGTCCTATCATTATTGCGACGGCCACACATAATTTGTATTATTATGTATTATTAATAGTTTTACCTTTACGTTATTTAAAATGTTTCAATTTTAAATTACTTTTGGGTTTAGAATATACATGAAAAAATCCATAATTATTCGCATAAAAATTTCTACCCGTATGCCTATCCTTAACCTTAACGGTAAAAGTTGCAATCGGGGTCCCGGTGACCAAAATATGGTACTGGTCTCTAGTTAACAGAAAACCCTTCAATTTGTTCCTTTCCTGTGTGTTGTGTACAGTTTCAAAAATAAATTTAAAGATGTGATGGTAGTTGTTATTCAACTGATTTATGAACAATATCTGAGCAATACAATAACGGACAACTTATAATTACGTCGACGCCTCGTCCAGTAGGAGGATCATCAGCACAAACTAACCGTAGTGTAGCCGATAATGTGGCGAACCACAGACTAAACGCCTAATGAACTCATTTTATTTTAATCAGACATATTATGTTTTGTTTTCAGTAACCATTGAGTTTTCCTAAGCCATGAAATAATCTTCTGACATTAGAACGTTAAGGTAATCAAGTATTCACTTCCATTGAACTATTACATATATATTTTAAAATATATTTTTATTTGTGTTGTGGTGGGCTTGAAAAACAGGAAATAGCTTTTTACTTAACGTGTCAATATTAGTCTACTCTTATATTATTTTCAAACCACTGCTTAGATTAGATACTCCTAAACAAGATATACTTGCAGTATTTATGACGAACTGTCAAATGTTAGGACGTCTTATAAACTTGGGTTATGCCTATTACCTTCCTTGTAATTTCCTATTATTTTGTGTAATAGTGTAATATAACAAATTCCTTGTATGTGATTTTTTCGGGTCATGTTTAAGCTTCTTGCAGATGCTTCACTTTAATAATCTTTTCTTGAATTAACATGTTTTCGTTACGTAATAGATTAATCCGAATAAAAAAATAAATAATTTCAAGGTATATAGCACATTATATTTATAAATTTCGGCTATCCCCTATAAGAATTTAAATTTTTTTACATATGAACTGAAGTCAATACTTTACAAGTCTATTACAAATAAGACGAAAAAATCGTTGGAAGAAGAACTTAAGTCGGATTTTAAAATTATCTTGGTTTGGATTGTTATATACCGCAAAATAATCAACAAATACGTGCTATTCACGTAAATACACAAGTAACTCGCTCGCATTATAATATTATAACTACAAGTTTTGCTGTTGAAGATGGGTGGTATACCACCAAAAACATGTTTGGTATGTAATATAAATAACAATAATAAATTACCTATTACATCTTCAGGCTACCTAGTATAGTTTGAAAATTCTTTTTTATAAGTTAAATTTCTGCCTATTTGACATTATAAATTTGATAGTAAAATATTTACAGATATATTCAAATTACCCACAGTGTATAATTATAAAAGACGGTTACATTAATCGAATGAAATATGAGTCGGTTTCATCAGAAGGGCCTCGCTTGTAGGGTTGTATGATAAGATCAGGGATAAGACGCCCCACAAGTACCACAGATTGTGTCTTGGCAAAGGCTCCGGCACTCGTGAGGTTTTGTTAGAAATAGGGATTTGGCTGTACTTGATCCTTTAAGTTATTGTGTGTGTTTGGTTACTCAAATAAATTAGTTCTTAGATGAAATTAATTTTATGCATTGCAATTATATTAACAGTGTATATTATGTTAATTTACCAATTTTTTTATAATATATTCTAATTAAATTTTTATTGAAAATTCCATTTGTTATCTAATTCTTCTCATCCAATTACTATTATTGGTTCCACTTACTACGATTCGTACTTCCATTTATAGTGTGGTGGCTTAGAGACAATATCAGCAAGGATCGTGACCTGATGGATTAAAGCCACAAACTTTGCACGTTACTTCCATACCCTAAATACAAACAATTTATGGGTTGGGGTGCCCGATTTTCAGGTCCGCCATCTTGAAATAAGGCGCCATCTTGGTTTTCATTAGAGGAATTGAACTATTTATTGAAAATGGCCTAATATCACCCAAAAGGACACATTTACGCCATTTTGTATATAATATGTTTTGTTTACAATTAAATTTACTATAAAATGAAATAAAAACCACTTCAATAACTTAAATAGTCTTGAAGATATAAACTGTCAAAGTTGAAAATTTGATATTTTCCTCTACGTTACATGTACTTTTTGCTATATATCACTCAAATGATCAAGGGTACGTAATTGTTATAATAATATGTTTTATTCGCTGTTAAATTTGCTACAAAATGAGGTAAAAATTCCTGTGTGCAGTAGGTCCGTGTGTCTTAAAAGTCATGACCATTTGTTTTACCTGCACGTATTGCGTTAGAAGACTGCAACTTCGCACATCAATACTGGACTTAAAATAGTACTTTCCAAAGGTCTTCTTGACTTTTTCCCCCCAAAGGGGGTCGGCCCACAAGGAGGAAGTTGAAAATCCTAAATAAAAGCATAGGTTATGATGCATATCAAACTAAAGGGATTTACTAGTAGAACTCGTTACCACAAACCGCACTTTAAAAGGACAAGTGGGTCAAAAGTTATACAATTTTATAGTTTTGCTTATGGAGTTTTCATGCAAACTTTGACTAGCATCAATTTATGACTGGATCGTTCTTTCGGGTGAGCGAATTTTCACATCGAGCAGGGCAGGTTATGACATCATAGTTTATGCGATATACTCATGAAGTCGATATTGTAGGTAGTCATATCGATATGAATATGTCTATCGATATCGGTATGAGATTGAGATTATCGCTTGTGTCCTTCATCGTCCATACGACAATGTCATTGAATAAATGCAAATTACTCCCTTCAATTTTCTACAAGAGAGAAGTTCAAAAAACCATATAATTAATTATTAAAGATGCGAAACTGGCCATGATATATAAAAGGTATCGATAAATAAAAGGATAACATCCGACTTAAAAACAACATTAATTAATTATTGATGTTTTGTTGCTTGAACCAAAGCCAACTAATGAAAAGTTGACATTTCCTAGGCCTAGTGTAATCGTTTGTTAATCAAATATTGTAGGGTCTACTGAAATGAAGGACGTTTTTGCCCGTATTTGTTAAATTAGCATTAAATGCTCCCTCTGCGAAGGAAGACTCCCCCTATTGTAAGGGGGGGAACTGGATTAATATTCTTTATTTAATTATTTGTAAATAGTGTAAATTGTAAATCAGGTAATACATTTTATATAATTTATGGAAATACAATTTTTTTACTAAAAAACTAATAAAAGTTATCAGAAACCCATTAAATTTACTTCTAATAACCTTCTAAATTGTTTTTCCTTAACACTGAATAACTTTTACAAATATTTTTGTTTAAAAATGTCAATGATGATCCTCATTTTCAATTTTTATTCATAAAATAAAAAAGGTTAATATAATTAATTTAAAGGCAAAGTTCGGTTTGAAAAAAAAAACAACAAATGTAAATATTGAACATTCAACAAGCTTAATTATCATAGTTCAAATTCAACCAAACTGTTAGCCTAGAGAGTTACCTGTAGCTCAATGTCATTAGTGGTAGTTACTGTCAATGTCCCGGCGCTCGTTGACGTCTGATGAGTGTTCATCAACTGTAAATGATCGGTGCTCATAGATGGACTAGTAGGATGACATTCACCATATCACTGTTAATGAGTAAACTGTTTTATTCTTATATTTTTAATAACTATTTATTGCTTATGTTACCAACAATTTTGTTTTGATAATTGTAAATTACAAATAATAAAATGAATTAATTATAATTGGCAATAATAAAGATAATTTACTTAGGCGTGGTATTCCCCTACACTATATTAATGCAGCCAAATTAATATTATTCACATGATTTTATCCACTTGATTGCTTTTAAATAGAGACAGAAACCAAATACAGTATAATCTATAACGTCTTAGTTTTTCAATTTCCATTTTGGATCTAACAATTCCTTATAGTAAAGTCTTAAAATTTGATGATGGATATCTTTTTATTTTCATATACAAATAACAACGTACATATTCCCAAAATAATTTATTAATTATTGAAAATTGTACAAATAATCTTATTATTAAAATTAACTTTCACTTGTAAGATGTGGGACTATGACAAGTCTAAGGAAAGCAGAAAATCTCGCCTAAGAGTATAAAATACCCTACAGAAGCTACTAGTTACTCGGTTTTTCAATATTTATAGAGGAAACCATACGAAATTTATATTTAACCATAATTGTAGTAACTTGCAAAGATTTAATTTTGTATTGCAATCACATTGGTATTAATAATTATACAAATAAGTATTCTATATTGCTAATTAAAACTACTGACACTGCTTAAAGCCCCGTGAAAAAAATAAAATACCATCGGTTAAGCTTTAATTTTCGATAGTAAAAAAATGTTGATGCTATAAAAATATTGATTTGCCTATGACAAGTGATCATTTACAGTTAATGAACACTCATCAGATATCAACGAGTTTCAGGACAATGACAGTAAATACCACTAATGACATCAGCTGGAGATAACTCTCTACGCTTATAGTTTTATCAACCTCAACCTGAAACAATAGTGACTAAATATGGAGAATGATTATGTTTAACTTTATAAATATGGTTTTTCCTTATAATAATGTTAAGTATCAATCATTATTCATAAAATATATTTAGTTATTCTGGTAATTTGATAAAACATTTACAAAAATAACCATAAATCAAAACTTGATTCATTTATTCTTAAAAAGTTTGTCTGACACTCTGAGAGGATCTTTACAGTAATCGTCTTTACAGTAATTTTATTTAATGAGGTCAATCAAGATATTTCTCGTTATATATAAAAAAAGTTATTAATAATGGTTTAATATAGCCTAATATAAAATGGTTGAATCATTATCTGGTTAATTAGTTTACAAAACCATGTAAGGAATACAAAAATGCATTTCCTGTTTAGGCTTTTCGCTCATAAATACCTATCCCCTGTAATAAAGTTGTCGTACACTTTAGAAGTCTTTTAAGGCACATAATCCACGTAAGGCATATTTAAAAACCTTAGTTTATTTCATTTATAGAATTTTGATCAAAGAATGTACTCCTTAGTATATAAAAAGGCATATCCAAACGTCTTACTTATACATTTTAAATTTATACATTTTCCTCCGCCTTCATCCTATACATTTTACATTTGTATAGGAGATCGTGTACTCCTTAGCATGATCTGAAGCACGTTTAAGTGTCGCAGGGAAATCAGATAGACTGACGCGAGGCTACAACGCCGCAGGGACTGGGGGAGAGGCTACTTGACACGTTGGCTGCTGACTTCTTTAACATCATCGATCACTTTTGTCCATGCAACTGTTCTAATAAAAAAAGGAAAGGTTTTTTTTTTGTAATTGACTTATAAATAATTTTTTTAATGCACACTATACGATTATTTTTTTTAACGGGCAATATTTATTTTTAACATTGGATACAAAATAAAAAATGTTTAGTGTCATTCTAACTATTGTATACAAACCATTTTTATAGTTACAAGAAATAAGAAAAGTAATTCAAAAAGTACTTCATAGAATACCATTTTATTTTTTTAGGACTAGCTTGATTAACCCGACCTAGGATTATCGGGCATCTACTGTAGTATTACGACAAAATTGTTCTTGTTGAAACTAAATTTGGACTCATTTCCCATAATTCCCCAGTATCAATGTGCGGGGCAGTCAAAGCCCGCTTGCCCACGTGTACACATGACGACTCAGGAGCTCCTCATTATGTCATGATAGCTTTGTCTTTATTGAACCCATTGATCATGGAAAGCTGCATTTCCCTGTATTATATTTAAAATTAAAAAAAATACTTTACTGAATAGCCTTCCCTGTTGTAGATTGCGAATTCTTACATTCACTAATCATTTTATATAATATTGCATATGTTTCAGGCTTGCGATTAATATGCAATAGTATTTTCATCACACTACATCGATATCACCTGTTTTCGATCCTCACTTCTATCAACGAAACACCTGCTTTGCCGGCCTAGGCTGGCAAAATTTTCCGGCCTAGGGCGGTAATGGAAACGGTAGCAGAGTAATATAGAATATTAGAAGGTATTTAACAACAACAACAAATAACAAATCAGTGACGTAGTTAGTAGTTCAGCTGATAGCAACTGTTAAATACGTACGACGTAGATGGGAAAATAGTGTTTTTTCCTTGGAATGAGCAGTAGTCACTTACCGTTAGAGTATTAGTTTTGGTGGCCTTAGCTGATGTGAAGTGGTTGCCTAGCAACCAGAAACACAAGCAGTACATCTCTCTAGGTTAGTTGAAGTTGAGGTTATGTTTTGTTTGTTATGAACGAAAAAGTAATTTTTTCACTTGTTTAGAATTTATTGAATTGTGTAGTGTGATGAAAATATTGTTCATAACTCGGACCAAAAGCGTTTTGCCAACCCTCGATCGTTTCAAGTTCTCGACTTCGTCTCGAACTTGAAACACGATCTCGGGGCCGGCAAAATGCCACTTTGCCCTTGCAAAATGCCACTTCGGGGCCCTTGTGACGAAATATACTATTTCAATAAATTATTGTGAAGTTGGTTATTTTTTAGGCCGCTCGGTTGTAGCAACTGTTCTAGAGAGTCAAAGTATACGACTGTTGCCGGTAAACGGTATTTGTCAATTGTGTCAGATTTTTAATTTTAATTTTGTAGAAATTTGAAAGAATGCCTTAATGTTATAGTATAAAATTGTATAACTACGACGTGAGAGCTTAAACTATAGAAACCTAAATGTCAATATAAATTAAAATTGATACAACTAACTTTTGATAAACAAATCCAAAAGGTAATCATTATATCAACATGAATATAAATTTATTTCCTTTTTATATTTTGTCGAAATACTTTACAAATTAGTTTTGCTAAAGAAAGAAAATATCAGGAACATCAAAATAATAGATTATAACTTATTGACATTTTCTCTATGCGTCTAGTTTGGCTTGTTTTATACATGTGTAAAGTTGTATAATAACAACACAAACATATAAATACAATTAATTCATTGTATTACAATTGATTTAATAAATATTTTATAGAACCTGTTATTTGTTATACTACTATATATTTGTACTGATACTAAGTAGTAAAATTGGTTGAGATAAAAATGTTCATCCAGTATGGACAATGAACAGGCAAACTTGAGCGATTGTTGAACTTGGTTTCTTTGACCAATCAACCATCTGATCGCAATCAGCTGATCGCGTTGTCAGCTGTTTCCAGCAGAATATAGTGGCTCAAATTTTTAGCAGGTCGCGCAGTATGGTTACAAATTTTATAATCAAATTTTTTCAGGATTTTCAGGATTATTTGCCATTGTTGTATTTGATCCTGTTTTGAATATTTATATTTTACTAATCTTCATAATTGCAGTCAAAGTTTTCTAATAACCGACGTTACACATCTCCAAATGTAATCTAATAAATGCATCACAAATAAACTGAGATACTGCAAAAAATATATCCAAAGCCATACCTAGCAAATCATCACTATTTAACACTCATTGGGAGTGAAACGTCTGAAAAAAAAAACATAGTTTTGTTAACAGTGTTAATTATTCTCCAAATTTTCAGAATAAACAACAATATAAATAACAGAAAATATTATAAAACTCATTCTATGACTTCATTGGCTAGTGAATCGTCTAAAATAAAGTAAATTTATAACTATGAAGTAAAATTTATCACAAAGGTAACAAGTTAACAATTCGATCATTGAATTTTCATTTCAAACTTTTTTATTACAACTGTAATTATAAAGATAAAAATAAATTCAACTTTAATATTTAATTACACTAGGGTAGACAGGTAAGTAGAAAATGGTGAAGCTGGTCGACTACTAACTGGTCCACTACGAACTTGATTCAAATATTTTCCTGTGCCTGGGATAAACAATGCAAACTGCAAGTGACGTAACACCATTTGGTTGTTTTGTGTTTGTCAAATTTAGGGGAATTTTGACATTTTATTTTAAATGATCTAGTTTCTGGGCTTGTTATTGAATAATGGAGACCAATTAGTATTAATTTGATAAATGACTTCCAAATAAATTTAAACTATCTATATATTAATAAGCAAGCATGTTTCATTTCCTCCTTTTTTCTCAGCTCGTGTGCATCGTAGGAGAAATCCGCACATACCGTTAGAAAGGTATAGTCCTGTAGATGAGCAGAATCACATTCTAATTCGTATCGGACATCAGGGCTACGCCCTACAGGCTTTCAAAGTCCCAATGTTAATCTTATGGAGGAAAGAGAATTGATTGAATCATTAGACAGCTGTTGTAAAAACAACTGCTAGAAAAACAGGAAGAAAAATGCATTATTGATGATTTTGTTGTAAAATGTTTTTAATTCTTGGGTCCAGATCAACTGAAATTTTGATCGAATTTCGATCAGGAGGCGATCTCTAGTTTTATTAATTGAAGCAGAATTTTTCTCAAATATGTACAATATTTTACAAAACGCATGAAATGTTATGATAAATAAGCTCTGTTTTGTACATGTTCTATTTATCTAACGTTTTTCATTATTATTGATTTAAAACTGACAATTTGGCGGGAGTGATAGAGATCAGCTGATTGTGAACATTGCAGTTGATTGGTCAAAGAACAGCTGTTCAATAACCGACAGGGGTTTTCTCATTTTCACAATAATATTTAAATGGCAAATAAATAGTGTCATATTTGAACCCCTCTAGGGTTATATAGACCCTTCCCCCCAAAAAAGAATAAGATCTTTTTACTCTTTTTAATAGCACATTTCATAATATCATTTGCATTTATAGCATTGTTAATAAATAGTACCAGGGGGACCGAACTTACGCTCGGTAGAATGATTTCTTTCGTTTCTCACACAAAGCTCGTTCGCTCTGCTCACTCGCTCTATTCCTTTTTAAGACGAGCTCGTTCGCTTCGCTCACTCGCCAGGCCAAAGGGTGCTGCACTTGGGTATAATTTTCCTAAACTACAGGTTGAAGATGTAACACATTAGTTTATATCTACAGTTATCGGCTGATTTTTGTTCAATTTAAAAATCCCCATAAGGATAACATGGAAACTTTGAAACTTTGAAGGGCTCTAGCACGAAAACCGAATTTTTCCCAGCGATGAGACCGGCTCCAATTGATTTCTGGTGGCCAAAAACACCATATTCAATCAAAAAATCAAAAATCCTTGAAGCTAAAAAAACTTTGCTTATACAAACAGAGCTTGTTTTAGAGAATAAGATGGGTTTTACCCTAGTCGTCCTGTTGATACAGTAAGTATATAAATTTCCTGTAAATTTGTATTTTAATTTTTTTTTCATGTTTAAAGGGAAAATTTAACCTTTTCTGTATTAAATAACTACAGTTTCACCGAGTTAAATGATACTGAATGACATATTAGACCGCAACATACATTCATGTAATTGGACTTTGTACTAGGGCAAATTTTTTATTTATTAGTTATAATAAATGCTTGTTGTGATATATTCATGCTATAAAAATATGTTTCTTTTCAGAATTGTTTGTGAACAACATTATAAAGTAAGGTAATTACTGTATGTTTTTAAAAATCTTTGACGATGTCGGAGATTTTGAGTCCATACACACATGATCATTCTTGATTAGTTACAAATCTGCCTTTCATTTCCAACGTATGATAATTGTATTGTATTGTTTGTATTGTTTATTGTACACGGCATACGCCATTTTTTACAGAGTGACATGCAATTCAGATGGATAATGTAATGCTTACAATATAACCTTATATGATAACAAAACAAACATAATATCAAAATAAATAACAACCAATAATATGACAACAACAATGATGTAACAACAACAATAATATCAATATAAATATAACAACAATGCAAAGAATTCAACAAAACAACGTGAAAAAAACTATCAACAACAATTTACAACAAAGAGTGCAAAACAACGAAATACAGAAATAAATTACAAATTGTCTTTAAGAGAAAGAAAAGTTCTTTTGACAATCTCAACTGATGTGTTGAAGAGGTCGATGTGGGGCGACAAAAAGTTTCCCATTCTGTGCAGCCGTGGGACCACGCTGTGATGTTGGTAGTTGTTGGCACAGGCTTGAAGGGCGAAGAGGCTCCGTGAACAAGTTCCTCCAGGCACTCGAAAGTTCATCAAACCCAGCAGCTCAGGGCAGACAACATCACCGCTAAGAACTCTCGTAAGGAAAGTGACGTCAGCTAATTCCCTTCTCAGTAGTAGAGGTTGAAGTCCCAGTTGAATTTCAATATCGTTGATGGGGATTGTGATGTACTCGTATCCCAGCTTGAGACCGATGACACGAATGAATCTACTTTGTATTTTCTGTAGACGGTCGATCTGTCCAACGGAGTATGGAGACCATATTATGCTGCAATATTCAAGAACAGAGCGTACGAGGCAGATGTAAAGATATTTCATTGCAGTGATGCTGACTCCGTGTCTCGAAGTCCGGATGATAAAGCCCAGTGCCTTGGACGCCTTGCCGCAGATTAGATCCAGATGGTCATGGAATGCAAGGTTTGACGAAAACATCACGCCTAGATCACGGATTGAAGTCTTTCTGGGTATGCCAACATTATTGATGGTGTAGTTGAAGACTATAGGACTCTTGTTATGGTGGAAGGTGATGGCTACACATTTCTTGATATTAAGGTCCATATCGTTGGAGATACACCAATCACATATTCTCTTCAGACAGTTTTGGAGGGTCATACAGTCAACAAGAGAAGATACAGCTGAATAAATCTTGATGTCGTCTGCGAATAATAGTTGGCCAACATCTATGAGTTCGACAATATTATTTAAGAAAATTGAGAAAATGAAAGGACCCATGTGCGCGCCTTGAGGGACACCTGATGTTGCCGTAAAAGTAACAGACATGGACTGGGAGAATTTCACAATGAGTTCTCGGTCTTCTAAATATGAGCTGAACCATTTTAAGAGTTGTCCTGTGATTCCATATCCCGCCATTTTTGATAGAAGTATTTGTTGATTAACACGGTCAAATGCCTTCTGGAAATCCAAATATATGCTGTCAACTTGAAGTCCCTTAGAAACATTAGATACCAAGAAGTTCTGGTAGATAACTAGATTCGTGGTGGTAGATCTGCCAGTTGAAAACCCATGCTGATGGGGGAGAGAAGGTTGTCAAAAGGGTTCTTGATTTTGTCCAAGACGAGGCTCTCAAATATCTTCCCCAAGGCGGGTTGAATGACAATTGGCCTGAAGTCACACACGTCAGAAGAGTTTTGAACTTTGGGAATGGGTACAACAAAGCTAGTTTTCAAGGTATCCGGAAATATTCCTTCTTGAAGTAGAAGATTGAATGCATGTGTTAACTGGGGAGCCAGAAGAACGCTACAGAACTTTAATACAGATGGAGGAATTAGGTCAGGCCCGGTACCTTTATTTGGGTCAAGAGAAGATAGTTTCTGTTGGACATCCGCACAGTTTAACACACAAAGTGTTCAGGTTAAGTTGAGTACCAAAGTCGTAAACAGGAGGGGTCACCGCTGACTGTTTGTACACAGAAGAGAAGTACTCAGCAAACATATTGCATATATCCTCGGGGCGCTCAGCTTTTTGGCCGTTAAACTCGAAACATCTTACACTGCCACCGTTGGATTTCAGGTTGTTTACGAAGCTGAAGAAAGATCTTATGTTAAGTGGAATTGCATTGTTGACACGATCGATATACTGTGCGTACAGTTCCTTGCTAATGTTCTTACATAGAAGGCGAACACGGGAAAACTCTTCATAGTCGTGCCGCGATTGGGATGCCTTGTATTTAGCATGCAAGGTTTTCTTCAGGATTGTGAGCCGTTTCAAATGGCTGTCGAACCAGCAGGAGAATTTTGAGGGACCAAGTTTCTTCATCGGAGTATGTCTTAGTACGATTTCTCGAATTGTGGAGACAAAATTGTCGAAGAAGCCTTTAATGTCAATAATGCCATAATAAGTGGTACCGAACACTCTGCTGAGCTCCAGGAAAACCGCTTCCATATCGCACCTTTTAAAGTCAGGAGTTGTGTTTGGGGTGCCATAATTTCTATCAGTGCAGATGCTGACACCGAGACTAAGTGGGGGGGTGGGCCTCTTCAACTGGAAGTAAAATATCATAGGCGGGTTCAATAATTGAGTTGGTAGAAGAGGTGAGCACAAGGTCAAGCAGCACGCCTCTGGAGTTACGGATGGTGTTGATTTGTTTTAGTTCGTACGAAGACATTAAATCTATAAGTTGCTGTTGAGATACATTCGGATTGTCGTTGAGACTCTCGGTGGACCATTCAGCATCCGGTAAGTTAAAATCACACAGCAGGAAGAGAGCTGAAGGATCATTGGGAGCGGATAACATGACTTCATCCACAGCATCACTAAACCCAGAGTATATATTGGAAGGCTGTTGGGGAGGAATGTATACTCCGCCCAATAAAATAGACGAGTGGAGACCATAAATCTGGGCAAAGAGACGCATTCGATGTTATGATTGGATGTAACAATACGAGAGGACTTTATGTGGGATCTCACTGCAATAAGGACGCCACCTCCACTTGATTTAAGGCTCGTGGTTGAAGATCTATCCTCTCTGTAGACGTTGAAATTGCAGAGGCCAAGTTCAGAGGTACTTATGTTCGGGCAGAGGTTAGTTTCTGTAAGAACCACAATATCGTAGATACAAGTAGATATAGCTTCTCTAAGTCTTGAAAGTTTACTACGTAGTCCTCTCACATTTTGATAGTACACCAGCAAGTTACCTTGCTGGTTTACTAACCGTTTTTTGGGGCCGTTTGGAGGACGATTTTGGGGACTCCACCTCTGTATTGTATAGTTAGTCCAACTTCTCCAGCATCGGTTCTCCTCTTGAGTTCAGCTCTCAATTTGCTGAGATGTGCCCTCTCCATCAATGTGCGGTCTCTTGAAATTGAAACGTCCTTGTAGAAATTGTTGTCGATTTCCGTCAGGGTTTCTAAGTTAAAGTTGTTGAGTATTTATGTCACCTCAGTTCTATTCTGGAAAATAACTTTTAATGGTCTCGGTTTTCCTTGTGCGTAGCGCCCAATACGGAAGAATTTGAATGTTTTACTGGTCTTGCAAACAGCTTGTAGGACTGTATTTATGGTGTCCTTATCATGTTTGATCCTTTCAGCTGCAACTTTACTCCTACTCTCGGGTATGCCATGTAAGATGATATTGAGTGCACTGCGTTCCCGATCATATACCTCTTCAACTACGTTCTCAACATTTGATGAACCAGGGTCGTTGGCGGATATTGTGTCCAACTTAGCCTCCACAGCCGTCAGGCGGGTTTCGGCCTCCGTAATACGAGGTTCAAGAGAAGTTAGTTTTGCTGTGACATTACATAGGTCAGATTTAATAGCTGCAATATCAGTAGGAACTGAGAAAAAATTGGTTCAGCTTAGAGAGGACGTCAGACATCTGGTTTGCTAAGGTTTCCAGCTTGGAGAAGAGCAGATTGGCGGGTTGGTGGTCTGCGGGGATGCAATCGGTCCTGTTGCAATACCATTTCCTTCGGTTGTCATTCGAGAGTTTTTGATAATCCGCGTCACTCAAGGCAACGCACCCGGCATGAAACCAGCGACCACATGCTTTTTCACATTTAATGCCTTTCTCACCGTCTAAGACCTTTTTCATACATACAGCACAAGAAGTAATGTCTATAGTGAGAGACATTATATTGAGCAGTGCATACACATCCACGACAGATTGGTTGAAATTATGTCCCTTGCCTTGGACTCAAAGGAGGAAAAAACCAGTTGAGACACCTTTCCAACACAGCTCAGTCAAAAGCAGCTACTCGATTCACCACCCAGACTGAGAATATGTTGTTGCAGTTAACCAGAGAGTGATAACCAGAGAGAGCTTTGCCATTGATCCATGGAATCTTTTATATCGATCGTTTTAAATAAGGATAGTAACTTAGTTAAAAGTATAGTTTTTAAGAATAGTAGATTTGACTCTTTGTAAAAACTATTTTTTATCTTTATCTGGGAAAATAAACGATGTTTTGTAGAAGAATTTAAGTGGAACATAGTGTCACAGATCTTTTAGAGAAAAGTGCTATTACATACCTTACTTTTGGATGTTATAAGTAAAGTACAATAAGATTTTAGGCTCGAGGTGTAATTACTCAATGGTGAAAATATAAATCAAATGCTTCAAAATTAAGATTATTTTACAAACCGTGTTATCTGTTTGAGATATATATATATATATATTATTTATGTAAGTCAAACACAACATAACATAGGGCGCGCCTATGTACATCATATTTCAATTTAAATTAGTATAGACACTTACAAATGTAATTAATATCTTATTTTTTTTAATATCCCATTCCGTAATGCAATTTGAGTTACCGAACTGGTGGTTGCCGGAGTCATCCCTCTCAAGCTCTCACCAGGGAAGAGAAAAGCGATTTATCATATACAAGACTAGGTCGGCAAGGATGCTGCAAGATCCGAAGAGCGCCCCCGAACCTTTCAGCAGTGTCAACACAGCAGGGAGTACGACACCCGAAGACGATAAGGTAAATAGCTCGAACGCGACTCATTGAGCATGTACATGCTCTAATTGGTGTGTTTTTTTTTTTTTTACTTTGTATCCTCATGGTTGTACAACCATGGGTGGATAGGCGGCATGGTGAGGTGGGATTGCTTATGACAGGTCGTCTGGGGCATCCTCCTAGAAATCGATCTGGACCGTGAAGTGGTCCATCAGATCCCTTGACCGAATGGCTGGTTAAGGAACGAGTCCCATGGGCGTAAGCCTAACTTTGGTCTAGCCTGATGTTATGGAATAAACAATTCCAGGCTAGAATCCTAAAGAGTAGAGTAGATTTTTTTAGTGGGTAACCCTGCTTTTTGGGGAGTCCCACACTCCAGGCTTGCCACCTGTGTGCGTAATTGCATTTTTCCTGCATCACCCTCACAAAATGCAACTTGACAAGGGAATAATACAAACATCATACACATTTAAGGAAAAGTCATATTTAATCTAATAAAATATGAAAAGATAGATAAATCCAGTGATATAAACTAAAATCTATATTATGGAATCATGTACCGTACTCTGTAGATCTCTATGTATTTTAAGTGTTGCTCTATGAAAAGAAAACAGATGATTGCAGAGCAGACAGCTCCGCCGGAACGCAGGCCATTTCCGATGTTTTTGCCCTCATCAGCCGAGCCGCACCGCTCGCAATTACAGGTGCGGATGAGCCTTTGACAGCGGGTTTTTAATCTGCTAAGTTTCTCGCTAATTAAATTTCATACGAACCTGTTACGGTGCAACAAATTAGGTTGGAAATACACCAGGAAATAAACTTTAATAAAAATACCTTAGATAATTATCCTAGTTATAACGTATATGAAAAAATTTCTCATAATGTTTAGGTTGAAGTTGTTTGTATTTAATTAAGTACTGTAATGAATTTCGCAAAAATAATTTATTTGATTTAATATTCATAGATCTTTCTAGCAAGGTACGTAATAATATGGTAAAAGTAGCAATTACATAATGTTATGTGAAAAGACATCCATATATTTGGTTTTTTATGTAAAGAGATTGACAGACTTATTTTTGCCTTACATTGCGCCGTCCACATTCGAACCCACGACATTTCTGCAATGGTCCAGAAATCCGGCGCGCTAACCACTACGCCACCGACTAGCCAAAGTTTCATCCACTTCTTTTCCTCCATCCAAGCAAGAGATATTTCGTTTCTAAATCTATCATAAGAGAAGGGAGTAGCAAGTGTTATCTGGAAGCTCTATTGAGATTGTCAATCCAGGGATTAAACCTATAAACAATTGAAACAATTGAAACAATTGTTAATGTAAATTGTACACCTTTGCTAGGACTCAATACATGTGTAGAACTGGGTTTTGTCACACGAAAAAGTCATGATCAAGTAACTTCAGATCCTCTTTCAGTCAACAACTTGGTATTGAACCTTAGCAGTGATACCAATAATTATATGAGTAATGGGGTAAGGAAACTTGTAAGTGAATATAGCTCACTTTTTGGTGAAGGAATTGGTACTATACCAACAGTAGTACATCTAAGCTTGAAAGAAAATGCCAGACCAGTCATTGAGCCTCCACGTAGGGTACCTTTTTCAATGTTAGACACCCTTAAGAAAGAATTAGACAATATGGTAGCAAATGAAATAATTGTTAAAGAACCAGAACCAACAGAATGGGTAAATAGCTTAGTTTTAATTAACAAAAAAGATTCTGGTTTGAAAGTTGTACTTGACCCTCGTAATTTAAATAAATATATCCAAAGACCTCATTGTCAAGTACCCACAATTGATGAAGTAACAGCAAAATTTGCTGGCTCAAAGGTTTTTTCAACTTTAGATGCTAGTAGTGCTTTTTGGATGCTCAAACTAGATGAACATAGCAGTAAGCTGTGCACTTTCAATACTCCATTCGGGAGGTACAGGTACTTGCGTTTACCTTATGGCATTTGTAGCGCCCCAGACATTTTTCATTCAACAATATCACAAATATTCGAAGGTATCGAAGGTGTTGTTACCTATATTGATGATATATGTATAAGTGCCCCTGACATGGAAACACATAACGTAAGACTGAGGGAAGTTTTGAAAAGATCTTCTGAGTACGGTATTAAGTTTAATGTCAAGAAATGCAAATTCGGTATTAAAGAAATTATATTTTTAGGCCATAGTTTTTCTGATAAAGGCCTTATGCCAGACCCAACCAAAGTAAAAGCTGTTCAGGAAATGCCAACTCCCGCAAACAAAAAGGACTTAGAAAGGTTTTTGGGTACTGTGAACTGCCTCTCTAAGTTTATACCTAATTTTTTTAGTATCACACATCCTTTAGGAGTAATGCTGAAAAAAGAGATTTGTTTTCAATGGAATAGCGAACAAGAAAATGCTTTTGTAAAATTAAAATCATTGTTGGCATCTCCTCCTGTTTTAGCTTACTATGATCCAAGTATGGAGTTAACAATGTCAGTTGACTGTTCAAATTTAGGCCTAGGAGCTGTGTTATTGTGTGGAGATAAGCCTATTGCTTATGCTTCTCGTGCCATTACTCCTACTCAGTCCAATTACTGTCAAATCGAAAAAGAAATGTTAGCAATAGTTTTTGGATGTTCTCGTTTCCATCAGTACATTTTTGGTAGAAAAGTTACAGTAGAGAGTGATCACAAACCTTTGGAAACTTTGTTTAAAAATCTATAGCATCTGTTCCTTTAAGGTTACAAAGAATGATGTTGAAGGTACAAAGGTATGACCTAAATGTTGTATATAAACCTGGAAGGTTTATGTATATTGCCGATACATTATCCAGAGCTCCTTTACCTGTAGTTTGTAAAGAAGAAATAGATAAGTTAGACAAGGACATAATTTGTCAAGTTAACATGTTCAAGTCCAATTTGATACTGATACTGATACTCTTTATTAATCTTTAAGCAAATACATTGCAATCGATCACGTCAAATGTAATTCCATAATACAAAAGTATTAAGTCAATCATGAAAAATTCAAAGTCAATATGACAACAAAATATTCATAAATAGCATACACCTATATTAAGGTTTACAAACAAAACAATGTTACAGGCACCAAGTGAGAGAGAGAAATCAGATAAAAAAGACGGAGCTACAATTGTTTAAAAAATCCTTAAAAAAACTAATATCACAGACAAAAAAAATTATCACTAAAAGTTAAATCTTGAAGGTGGCAATACCAAAAATTCATTAACATGATAAAAAGGATTTAAGATCAACCATTGAGAAATTCTTGATTTAAAACAATTAAAACTAATACTTTTTAACTCATTGGGAAGCTTATTGAAAAGACGTTTGCCCATAACAAGATGACTAGATCGTAACTTCTCGAGTCTCACAAAAGGAATATCTAAGTCAAGTCTATGTCTAGTGTTAAAATCATGAAAATCTAATCTAATAGGGCAATTGTACAATGACTTAAAAGTAAATAACAAAATATTAAATATATATAAATTGACAACAGTTAAAATTCCTAATTCAACAAATAAAGGCCTACAAGAAGCATTTCTTTCCGCCTGACAAATAATCCTGATTGCTTTTTTTTGCATTAACAGAATCTCCTGAGTTTTAGGAGAATTTCCCCAAAAAATTATTCCATAATTGATAACAGACTGAAATAAAGCATAATAAGTTGAACGAACATAATGAACAGGAACACAGGACATTAAACGCAATAACAAAAAATTTACTCTAGACAATCTTACAACAATATTTTCAATGTGTGGAATCCATGTTAGGGTTTGGTCAACAATAATACCCAAAAACTTTGCCTGACTCACTGTATCAAAATCTTGAGCAAGAGGCCTTAAACTAAAAATGACTGATTGAGTTTTACTACAATTCAACAGAAAGCTATTAGCAGAAAACCAGTTTGAAGCTTGAAAAATTGAATTATTGACAGTTTCCCTGATTGAAAATAAATCGTGACCAGTACTCAAGAAAGTTGTGTCATCTGCATAGATATAGGACTTGGCACTAACATTATGTGGCAAGTCGTTGATGGCAATCAAGAACAGCAGAGGCCCCAAAATCGAGCCCTGCGGAACTCCACAGTCCAAATCAACAAGTGGTGACCGCTCACCATTCACACTAACCACCTGCCTTCTATTTGACAGATAAGATTTGAATAAATTTAGAGCTGAACCATGAATACCATAATAGTCAAGTTTGTGCAGTAAGATGTCATGGTCCACACAATCAAAGCCTTTACTCAGGTCACAAAAAGTTCCCCAAGCAAAGTCCCTCCTCTCAAAAGCGTTAAGTATGTCAGTGACAAGTACATCTATGGCACCCATGGTAGAGCGACCCTTGCGAAAACCAAACTGAGATTCAGTGAAAAAACCGGATGATTCCAAAAAGGCACTTATCTGATCAAATATAACATACTCAAAAACTTTGGCCAAGACAGGAATGAGTGAGACCGGTCGATAGTTAGCCGGATTGTTTTTGTCCCCTTTTTTGAAAATAGGACTCACTCTTGAAATTTTGAGAAAATTTGGAAAAATCCCTTCCCTTAGGCAGGCATTAATGCAAAAGGCGAGCGGTTCAACAAGGCACTGCCCTATTTCCTTTAATAGAGAATTAGAAAAATCATAAAAATCTTTGGCTTCTGAAGACTTTAGGTTACTTAAAACTAATGAAATATTCTGTGGAGAAACAAACTTCCAATGAAATTCCTTTCTTTCAACTGCAAAATTATGCAACAATTCAGCAGAACATATGTTTGGTTGTGAAATGTTACTCCTGATTTCATTAACAGAGTTCTTAAAATAGTTGGAAAAACAAGCTGGATTAATAGGAATATCACCCTTCTTAGCTTTACTAGGTCTACTAACATCATTTATTACAGACCAAGCAGTCTTACATTTATTGGAAGAATTCTCTATAATCCTACAATTAAACTCTAACTTAGCTGCCTTGATTGCATTTCTATACCCTTTTTTTAAAAGCAAATAATTTTTCTTTGCAGACTCTGAACCATTTTTCTTTAAAAAATCATAGGCCAAAATTAAAAGCTTACGTTGAGTGGCTAATTCATTATTAAACCATGATTTACTTTTTTTCACTTTACTAAAATTTGAAATTCTACTACATTTAACAGGACAACAAAGATCAAAATAATATATTAAAATAGAAAATTCAGAAAATTTCAGATTTGCCAATATCTGAAACTAAACTTAAGCTGTTTAAAGATGTAACTGCAAAAGATGAGTGTCTTAATATTGTGAAATTGTACATAAAATCAGGTTGGCCAGATAAGAATTTGGTAGATGAACTAGCATTACCCTTGTGGAATGTTAGACATGACTTACATGTTATTGATGGTCTTGTATACAAAAACAACTCTCTTGTTGTTCCTAAAGAATTGCAAAACCAAATGTTAGAGCTTTTGCACAATGGTCATGTTGGCAAACAAACATGCGAACTTAGAGCTAGGAATTTGTTGTACTGGCCTAATATTAATGATGATATTAGAAGTAAAGTTGAAGGTTGTGAAGTATGTGCTAAGTTCAAGCCTAATAACTGTAGGGAACCGATTATGTTTCACAATGTACCTAATTTACCTTGGAATAAAATATCAGGTGATATTTTTGAGTACAAAAGTCAGCATTTTCTAGTTGTAATGGACTACTATTCCAAGTTTATTGAATTAGTAAGCTTGCCTAACTTAACTTGTAAAGCTGTAATCGAAAAGTGTAAGTCATTCTTTGCTAGACACGGAATTCCCTTAGTGTTTGTAGCAGATGCTGGAAGTCAATTCACTGCAAGGGAATTTCATGAATTTGCTAAATTGTATGAATTTGATGTTGTCATTGTTAGCCCTAAGCATTCACAATCGAATGGACAGGCAGAATCTGGTGTTAAAATCGCAAAGAATTTGTTGAAAAAATCAGATGAGTCAAATACTGATGTTTATCTCTGTTTGTTAGATTACCGTAATACGGCTAAACCATATCAGCCGTCTCCAGCAGAACTGTTGTTTTCTCGTAAACTCAATTCTCGTTTGCCCATGTCTAAAAGTAGTCTTAAGCCTAAAGTTTGTAAGCCTAACCCTGCTGTTCTGAAAAGACGGCAAGAAAGAATAGAAAAATGGTATAATAAGAAAAGTAATGAGTTGTCAGAATTGTACCCAGGTGATAGAATTTATTTTAAGAAAAATGAAAAGTCATCTTGGACACCAGGGACAGTTGTAAGTAAGAGAGATGTTCCTAGATCTTATGTTGTTTGTGATGATAGTGATAATCAGTTTGCTAGAAACAGAAAATTAATTAGGCCTGGACCTAAAACACCTGAATTGTCTTTGTCACCCAAAGGTACCGGTAATGAGTTGCGGAAATCAACCCCTAGATCAGATAACTCTAATTTGAGTAGGTCATCTCAGATAGAAACTAATCCTTTAGAAACAACTGAAAGTGAAGTTGTTAAACGTTTTAATGGTTATGTCACAAGCAAATGTAGACATGTAAAAAACCCCAAGAGATTAACTTTTGATTAAAATGTTTTAGGCCAGGTAGGTTTAAGCAAATGAGTTGTTAGCCTAATTGAGTTTTTTATTTTTATAATTAAGTTTTAGAAAGGTAACTGGTGTTTATAGAAGATACATTGATTTTGTTTAAAAGAAGGGAGATGTTGATAGTATAAATGTATTGGTTTATAAAACATATTTTCTTACTCTATGTTGGCTTTTATGATTAAGCGGCATCGAAGTTTCTTTCTTCTTGCCATGAACTTGTATGAAGATGGTTGTACTAATTTGGTCTCTGTCGTTTAACTATACTTAATTTCTTAATTATGTTTTCTGAAGAAGTCTTAAATAAATATATGTTTCTGTGATAAAAGTATTACATTATTGAGCACCTGACAACCATTAATATAAACGAACAAGTGAACTTCGATTCCGGCGGAACCTACCAGAATATATTCCCGAAAATCCGGTAGCCAGTAAGATTTAAGCATGGACGCCATCTTGTTTCCCGGAACTTCCTGCACCAATAGTATTTAAGCAAGGACGCCATATTGATTCTCTCAGTCTCTGATTGGGCCTGATGATGACCGGTGTGACTGGTCGAAATCGATCGCCATTATAAGATCTTTGATATATATTTACCGTCTTGTAAAATATTACAGTATAAGTGTAAATATATCGAGTAGTGTTGGAAGACGTTTTTTATTTCAACCTGAATATAATTTAAAAGAAGCATTTTTTTACTTATTTACTATTTTAAAGCACTAAGCACATTTCTGTGACTTATTTCCAACAGACAACTAATTGTAACTTTCATAAAAATTAATATCATGGGTATTTTTTAGGGTAAGTAAATAAACATAAAGTAGAAACTTCACCTTTCCGAAAAACAAACTCCAAACCAAACATAGAAAATATACTGTAGAGTGTAGAGGTGTTTGAAATCTCCTCTCTTAAAAAGTAGTTTTACGCTCAAAGGAACCTTTCCAACTAAATCTCGCGTTTATAAATATGGTTCATATTTCACGGTTTAATACAGCGCTGAGTACGACTTCAGCTTTGCTCCGCCCTCAAAGGGAAAATTACTTTAAATAGGCTTTTGGCTCTTTTGTGTTTTTAATTAAATATTATCATGTACTTCATATTACCAAAACTAAAAGAATTTTGTAAATTAATGTCATTGTTACTTATTAACATTCAACCCTACTTATTTTTTATCCAGGTTGGTTAAAAAATAGTATGGTTAATTTTGAAGGATAAATATTACAACACATAGGTTTTATTTGAAATATTTTGTATAAATTTTATACATACGAGTAAAAAGCACAGTGAGACGGGCGATACGACTTGTACCGAGAAGAAGGTTGGTCTAGACCGCCGGTGGCGAGGTCAAGGTTATCGTTCCTTATCTCTAGTCACCCGGTGTCACACCCCGTCCATCATTATCCTCCAATATCTTTATAGCTGTATTATAAATTAAATTAAATTTAAAGGAAAGTTTGTCATTAAGAAATTTTTTATATGACTTCACTACCCTGTTAATTTCAAACTATTCTAGATCTTTCAAACTCTGCTATGTGTTCCCGTGGAAAATCCAATGAAAAGTGGGTTTGCAAAATTTGGGGATTGCGTTGACGCTGTTTATCTAGGATGATGTTCTTTGAATAGTTTTTTGAATGATCTGGAAGTCTGACCAGTATAATAATTCGAAAAATAATCACAACTTACTTTATAACCTCCATTATTTTTTTATCGTAAATAAATATGTGTGCTATGTTGAGAGTGCATGAGAAATAACTTCAATAAAAATAATGAAATAAAACTCAGCTTGTCATTGTTTCTTTTTTTTACGGAACTTTATATTTTTTTATTTTTTTATATTGTTCTGGGACATAAAATTAATAAATATGTTACTCAAAGATGTGCCGTAAATTGTTGAGACCTAAATTATCAATGAATTCCTTATTTCGGCACTAGATTATAATTGGAAAACCAATGTAGAAGAGCTTGAATGACAATTATAATTGGCATTGTGTCATTTATCATCCAAATTAGTTCCACTTGAATAATTAATTTCATGAATATAGGGCATATCGTTACTTATTCAGCAGTATTTGACATCTATTAAAAGAGTGAATGTTTCCGTTTGTTACCATATATTATCGATGTGATAATAAAAAAAAAACCTAATACATTATTATCTCTTATTATTTCACGCTGAACTAAAATTTAATTATTATAGTTTGATGTGTGTTTTACCACGATGAATTCAGAAAACTTTGAGCAAAGAAATTAAGAAAAGAAAACAATATTCATGAATACAAACCATATAAAAATATACATGTATATAAGAATTAACACCTTATTGAGAAACAATTTAAATAATAGGCTTGTGTTTAGATACTAAAAAACTAGAGTGGTTTCTAAATTAGTTTTACATAGGTTATATAACTTCTTGGTTGAAATAATAAAACGTCTTCCAACCCAACTTAATATATTTAAACTGCAATTGTTTACAAGACAGTAAATACATATGAAAGATATTATAATGGCGATCGATTTCTATTAGTCACACCGATCATTTGGCCTGATGATGACCGGTGTGACTGGTTGAAGTCGATCACCAATATAACATTTTTCATATATATTTAACGTCTAGTAAACAATTACAGTATAAGTATAAATATATCGAGTAGTGGTGGAAGACGTTTTATTATTTCAACCTGAATAGATATTTAATTAAACTGGACAAAAGTAATGAGTCAGAAAGATCACCTGCATTTCTTGATGGTTCCTCTCATTAGTATACTTTACACGCTTAAGTTTGCATTCCAATAAAATTAGAACATAGAATTATAATGAATTCATGAATCTGATGTTATTTTGTTTACAGCTATTAACTTTAAAGTCAGTTCAATAAAAAATACTATCTAATAAGTAAAATTAAAAACTATTATGTAAAGAATTTCTTTAAACTGATATTTTTTCAACAAAGTACCTAATAATAAAAATTGAGTTTTGTGAAAAAATATAATTTATATTGTAAAGAAATGTATTACAACACTAGTGCATATACTTTATTACTGGTATATAATAATATCCAAACCATTAAATTTACTGACACTTTACATCTACAATAATAATTAAAATTTTTGGGATTGTTCTAGAGTACTTGTTATATATCATGATACTATAAAGTGGATCCATCAAAATTAACTCTATTGATTTGGGTGATTCGGTGAAGTAGATGTTAGCGTGGCGCCGGACTTGGAAGCATTGCATTGATGTCGTGGGTTCGAATCTCTGCGTTGTGCCAGGAACTTTTATTAGTACCACAGATAAATTGTGCATGTGGATGAGGCAACGTAAATCAAAGAGAGGCCTGCCGACCTCAAAAAAATATGACCAATAATACTTGGGGTTTATTCAGTTAAGAAACCACTGGAAACCAATAAAACTGTTTGAAAAAATGAATCATCTATCAAATTTGAATAATATTTTCATCGAACAATCATAACACCACCTGTAATACTTGTATGAGTGTCGTAAAAAATTCCAATTTATTATTTATAATAAATTTAACTGGCATATTTAGAGATAATTAATTAAAACCTTCTTTGCAACCCAGATCAACAATAAAAACAGAGAAAAGGCGTCTAATAAAACTAAATTAAAATTCAACTAGAATTACGTCACGTCTCGCCTGAGTGGATTCCAATTGAATCCAACCGACTGTGACTACTCCAGCTGTATTAATGTTGCTAAACAAAGGCATCCCCTACCTCCAAACGTACCGGGTACATTATGAATTATATTTAATACAAAAAATATACGTTTCACGTGCGAATATACAGTTTTTTCTTATATTGCCTATCTGGGACTTTTATTTTTTTTATGTCAATGACAATATTTGGGTCTTATCATTGAACGTATATTTTGCGTAGATATAAATATCAAATGTTTCGTTTTTTACATCAACTTTTTGTGGCTGGATCTCTGGTGGCTTACACGAACTACAAAGTGGTATGTCGAAAGTAAATAAGTTCTATCACTATCCACAGTCCTGCATCGTGCGTGAACATTTGGTAATTGAGAGATCTGTTTAGTGTGTGATAGGGTAATAGGTACAGCACTGGAAAAATATGTGGAAGTTATAACTCTGGCGTGTAGAACATAAAACTTTTATAAATGTCTGTGTCATACAAATGCATTGAATGATATGTACGAGATTCAGTTAGTGTATTTGTTTAAGGTAGTATTAACCTATTGATTAGGATGTTTAAAGTATTAAAAATTTAGTTTTTATTTGTTAACTATCCTTCACCTAGAATACAAAAGAGACTATTTGCAAGATAAAATAATGCACCTAATTTAAATTGCAATAATGTTGATAATAATATGATAGAGAGACACTGTAAGAATAGCCTGAAAGTTCACTATTTAAAGAAATTAGATAAACTAATAGATTTGATACTTTAATGTATTTAATTAATCTATACCTATCCAAATTCACTTAAAGCAGACATATCAGACAATGTAACTTACATTCAACTCGACGAAATAGATTTCCAAAGCATGTCTGAGAACTGGAGACATGGAATCGTGTTGATAAAAGGCGCAAAGATAGGCTAAACGTTTATCAATACTTTGCTCTTTGCACTGTCTTACTCGAGCCGTAACAGCGGTGGTTATTTGTTACTACAAAAACTGAGCTTGGTGGTTTTATTTAATTATACTCATAATTATGACTCATAAATGTCATTACGTTTTTAAAATTTTCCAAAAGTATAAAACCTTTAATGATATAAGAGCTTACAAGTATTTCGACAATTAATTGATGGTACCAGGTTAACCGAGCCTTGCTCGTTGGTTTAAGTTCAGTTTTGATATAGTGTCATGGTAATAAAGCTATTAAATTTCCACCAACAACCAACTATACCTCTTCACAGTTAACAGCTGTTAGAAAAGGTCTGCTTAACATTACTGTTCTTTATTTTTGTATAAGTTTCGTTGTTATTTCGTTACCAAAATAGCAACCCATAAGACTAATTTTAAAAATTACTATTTTTAAACTTAAATTTAGACCAAATTAGATTTTTACTGAGATTGAGGCTATTTCAAAACTTATTTTTGAAATAAAACACTCTTAAATGAAAAGTTTAAATAAAATCTACCCCCTAGATTTCGAGATCGTGAAACAAACATCCCTTGAGGCATTTCTCGTATTATAGCATTGACTATGTACACTAATGTGACTATGTACAATAACTAACGTTAGTGTACATAGTCAATGATTATAGTATAGGATACTCGTAATTTAAAAAAAAAAAAAAAATAAAAAAAATTGCAATGTGTAAAAAATTAATCAGACTACACCACATTTAAATTTGTCTGTCCACTACACTGATGGTATTGTTTATTTTTATTATCAAGTATCTTAAAGTTATTTGTAAAATGTGTGTCAAAATGGGTTATTATCGAAATGTATGCTTTACAGTATACACAGGTATTTTTTTCTTTATTTTAATAGATTGAAATAAATAAAATACAAATGTTATATTGTTTTTTACAAAAAAGGATTTACGTTGTGTTTGAAAACTTAATTCTCAACGTAAATATCAAATGTAAACAACAATGTTGTAGTTACAACCTTAAACGTTGTTGTACAACTGTTCAGGTATATAGGAAGTCTTTAGTTCTGTTTAAACCTCACTATATAGGATCGAAAGTTTTTGCTAAATCTATCGTTATAAACATTCCATCTGATCAGCAGATGCGTGGTTTTAGCATTGTCATTAGTGCCAGTCAATGTTTGTCTATACGGCTGAATTCCCGGTGTAAAAATAGAATGCACTGAACACACAACGTTGGGCGTTATTCATTTACCAGGCGTAGAATTGTTCAAAGACGACATATTCTTTATAATTTCAAATTAATAATACCAATATTTTTTTACTTTTTATATTTGTGGTACGTAAATTATATTATGACCCACACATTATTATTATCATTATTATCATTATTATTATTATATATATTGGTGGTATTAATTTGAAATTATATTGAATACAATATTACAGCTCTTCCACAGTTTGAACATATTCGACAGTTTTGTTTGTGGCTTAAGTTTGTCTTCGAAAATCATAACTCTTAACTTACCTTTGTACGAATATTATATAACTACAAAATGGTTCTAAGTGAGAAGTAAGTAGGATACGGAGTCAATTATCACAATGGATTTAAATTATGAATGCTGTTCGGTCCGTTGAACACCGACCAAGCTTTCAATAAACACAGGAAAATTTAATTAAACATTATGTTATCCTTGATACTTATTTATTACTTTTTGTAATCAAGTCTTGTAATTATTTTAATGGAATATAAATTAAAATGGCATTTCTAATAAAAATAATATATTTTTGACAGTAAAAACATATTTTATTTTTTATTATTGTATGAAATTAACCTTTTAAGTCATTATAATGGTTAAGTGAGCTACAGTATAAGCAAATTAATTGGTTAACAGCCTCGTTAGGAATGGTATGAATCACCTTGAGGTTTATAATTAATTTTAATACAATGTTAATGTTTTTATAAAATATATATTTTGCAAATTATTCTTTTTATTTAGGTAATATCGAATCGAGGATATCTTACGAGTTATAAAAAAGTTATAACTACTAATAAAAGGATAAAAAATATAAATCAAAGTTTTTCATAATGGAATGTTGTGCATTGTTAATTATTTTGTTATAATGTTAAGTTTTTAATGTGTTAAGAAATTTACTTTAAGTATTTTAATGAGATAAAAAACTGAATAAATTGCCTTTCAGCTTCTAAAACTGTAAATGAAACAGTTTGTCAAACAATTAATTCCAAGCGATTTAACAGAAACTCGCTGACACGTACATTGCAGAGCATTTTATTGCTTCAAGAATAATGTTGTCAAGTATTTTTAAAACACAAAAATTAAAATATCGATTTTAAATTCATTTTGCAAAATGCATGGCCATAAGTTGCTTGAAGATCAATGTTGTAAACATTTGTTGTTATTTTAACTATATTTTAATACGATCACCATTTTGAAACCTGCAGGGGCATATATTAAAAAAAATGTAAATTTTTTAACAAATTCTTAACTTACTAAAATTAACTATAAAGTTTTGATTTAATAACGTAATCCCAAACCGAAATAAAGCTTTGTTTTGATATCAAATGGTGTCAAACGCAGGATATGACTCATTGCATGATGATTTTTTTTTCTCTATGTCTCATAAAATTTATCATAGAAATGTATTAATTGTTTTGTGGTAGAGGATAACACTAGGTTACAGCATATGCATCTACGTGGTATAAAAAATTAGTGGTACTGACGAAGCCGATGAAAATGCCGATGAAACATTTAGAATAATAAAATAAAAATGTCAACAGCAACCAAAAAGTGATTTTATAAATTATTTCCATAAATTTTGCTTGTTTCGAGCTGAGGAAAAATCTGATTCGTTTTTGTCAATCATCTCGGAACACTGCATATACTTCATATAATTTGTTTCACGTTCTGCAATGGATTCTAAAAATACTTATAACGTACAAAAGTTATTTAAAAATGACAATAGTTAAAAAAAATTATTTTTTTAATGTACAATAGGGCATGATAATAGAAATAAAGGACAACAAAAATATGTGATGATCAATTACATAATGGCTTGTATTTAAAATAAAAGTAGTTTGAACAATGAAACTGAAGTAGTAAAATGCTCGTCTTTTGATTCAAAGTATTATTCAATACTAAACAAAAATAAACTTCGATGGACGAAAGTCTTTTTGTCAGTCAATTGCTGTTCCCGAACTTAAAACTTTCAGCAGGAATATTTAAAAGAGGGTTCGTTAAGCAGTGAAATCTTCCTTTTGCTTATTACACTTTGATTTGGTACCAACTTGCCATGTAAAAAAATTATAATAATAATAAATTAACAAACTTAAGTTGGACGTTAAAGAACCAGTAATTCTGTATTTATTTAATACCGGGTTTCTCATGTAAGGTGTCTCAAATCAACGAAAGATCAACAGTTTGTCCTACGATCTTTAAATAAAATTATTTCCCACTAAACTGACCCCAAAGAATAATTTAAAGAATTTTAAGGTTGTATAAATACAGAGTGTCTTAAAAACTGGGGGTCAATGGTTTGAATCTTGATCATTTCAAATGCAAACATATGCCATATTATACGTCGTTTGAAAGATCTGTTCAATACAAACATTTAGGTGACAACAGATTTATCGATATTT
>CM061534.1:190713960-190822220 GCA_030545055.2 Neoaliturus tenellus | reverse complement strand
AACACACTACTTTTTCCCCACCGTTGCCCCACCATCGTCCCCACCACCGTATGATGAAAGAGGTTCATTAGACTTTGACCTACATGTCTCCAAAACACACTACTTTTTCCCCACCGTTGCCCCACCGTTGCCCCACCGCTGCCCCACCACCGTATGATGAAAGAGGTTCATTAGACTTTTTGACCTACATGTCTCCAAAGCACACTACTTTTTCCCCACCATTGCCCCACCACTGCCCCACCACCGTCCCCACCACCGATAGATGAAAGAGGTTCATTAGACTTCTTGACCTATATGTCTCCAAAACACACTACTTTTTCCCCACCGTTGCCCCACCGTTGCCCCACCGCTGCCCCACCATCGTCCCCACCATCGGCCACGACACCGTAAATAATAATAACCGGCCAAACGCCCCTACTATTTAGCAAAAAAAAAAAAAAAAAAAAAAAGTTGGACCAGTTGGACCAAAGTCCCCTACTGTTTCGGGGGGGGCTCGCCGTCGGTGGTCCTCGGGGGGGGGGGGGGGCTCGCCGCCGGTGGTCCTCGGGGGGGGGGGGGGGGGGTCGGCTCCTCCTGCTCCTCCTGACAGTCTTCGGCCAAAGATCCCTACTTAAAAGTGTGTTAAAAGTATTTTCAAGATAATTATATTTAAATTGAATACATTTCAGGCCTGAATCATTTGAAAATAGTTAAAACTTGCACAGTAGATGTGTAACTTAAGCGAAATAACATGGATCTCAAATTAATTTCAATTTTTCAATACAATTCAACCAAAAATATAAATTTGGCTTGTTAACGTACTATTAATTATTCGCCGTTGTAACGTGTGTCTGTCTTGTTATCATATTGTTTGTGAACTATTTGTTTTGTGTAAAAAAATTTACTGCTGATGGAAAGGTAAGGTATTTATTTTTTATGGTCTACTAATTTGTTTCACCCAAAAATGAATATTTTGAATATTATTGTTCATTACATGTAAATTTAAAATTTTGCCTAACCATAATTAAATATGTAGTTTTGCATAAGGAGGTAAGAGAGATAAGAAAGAATTGGGTAACTGAGATATTTTACATGAATAAGAGCGAGTTTGGCAAGGGGAATTCGCAATATATGTCTGCTTCAATCTCTTAGACTCGAACAGACAGACGTTGAATGCGGCTGCGGCTACATTTTGACAGCCGCTCCAACATGGCGACCCACGTGCGCATGTGTTGGAGACTAGCTTGAGCATTCAAAACACATCTCGATTCCCCCGCTCTAGGCTGAATGTGTTGCCTTCTTCCCCTACAGAATAATACAATGACGATGTGCAACGAACTTAAAGATCTACATAGGTGCTTAAATATTTAATCGTAAAGGGGGACAATATGATTAGTACAATAAATTGCAATATAAGCCTGGCTTCTGTTTCCAACATCTAGACAAGTAATTATTGCCTTATCTATATTTTTTTTATCAATATTATGGCCTAAAACAGAAAATAAAAACTGATGATAAAAACAAGTATCATGAGTTTTGTAAAAACTAAACTTTTAACTTTATTAAGTACAAAGTAGAACAAAATCCTCTCGTTTTTTAATGTTCACAGACTTTTAGATGTCAAAGTATTATCTTGGTGGCACAGTTATATTGTTCAAAATGGGTATCATCAAGAATGAGATTTATTATCTTGGAATGTTGTTGTTTAATTATGTTGTTGTTGTATGTTGTTGTTTAATTGTTGTTGTTAATTGTATGTTTGTGAATTTATTGCATGTCAAGATTGTCAAAATGGTGTGAATATTAACAAATGAAGAAAGAAAAAGATTTTACTTTGCCTAAATAAAAGAAAGTAATAACAAAAGAATGTACAACGACAATTTTTTGTTACAAGTAAAAACAAGTAGCAAGTAATACAAATAGCCTATAATATTTTAGTATTGGTCTTCTACCAATTTTTGTCTTCAAAAGTTACCGTGATTTCAAATAGTCATCCTTCAAAAAGAAGTTTATTTCTAATTTCTAAAAAAAACTTTTTTTAATAATATAATTTTAATCTAAACTAATTTCTCACAAATGTATTCGAAAACGAAACTTCTATATGAACCAAAAGCTTATATAAGCGTATACTTCTGTCATACTATAATCTACATGTATAAGTCTATATCAGTTCATCGACTTAAATGTTTCTTATCAACAGTTTGTATTATTAATGATTATTTTAAGCCGATGTTTAGCTTTTACCACAAGAGAGATTTCATAATGTGAAATGATATGTTGAGATGAGAATCAACTTTTGTGTATTAAAGGTTAGTGGACTTAGGTATAATTTATTTCACGAGTTTGCCATAGTCGAAGTATTTAATTCAAAAAACACATATGACTTTTAAAATATGTCAATATTATTGTTGAAAGAGTAAAACACTTTAAAACGGCAACTTAAATTCATGAACCGCCATAAACCAAAAAGTCAAAAGGAACTTGTAAAGTATTTGGAAGGTAATGATTTAATGTAGTTAAATCGATGGTTGATATTTAAGTCATAAGTCACTTATTTGCAATAAATGCATTGGCTATGTAAAGAAATACACTTTTAAAAATAATTTAACAAATAATAACAATCTCTAAAATAAAACAATAAAAAATTTAGTACTTCATGATATTAATGATATTGTATTTATTGTTCTAATTTTTCTTTTGATTCCTTATTTATTATTCTAAATTAGTCTGTAGTATCACATCCAGATTTGTAATGTACTCTCTAGCTGAAGGAATCACTTATTCCAGGCAAGGCAGGGAGATTATTCAGGTTATGTTTCACTTTGGCATTTCAGTTATGCATGAAGTATCCTGGGTGAATTGCAATTTAGCCTCAGGACTTTATCATGACACGCGATAGGTTAAGCGTCACACGGGTGAATAGTTCTATGAATAATCTTTTTTAATATTTTATTTCGAAGCATTATGATTATTTTATCGAGATTTTATAGCAAAATAAAACAATTGTTTGAATAATTACTGAGCATTGTGTTTAAAGTTATAATACATACATAAATTGTATTGAATTTCATAGTTTATGTTGTTTACCTAAAACCATAAGACGATATCAGTTCATTTACAATCGATAACTTACTGATTACAGTTTTATGTTTATCATTGTTACATTCCTAACCTAACAATTGTTCTGAATGTATGATACTCTAAACGTTTAACATCCAACTATTCAAACAATTGAAAACACTCGTAGCCGTACATTGCTAATTTTCTGGGCAGATTTTGAAATATTTTAGCATAAAGACTAAAGAGTATTCTTTTTATTACAAAACAAGTCTTTACTTTGAATATAAAAGAGAAACTGTAGTTTCCATGATGTGACAAAGAAGTAGAATCCATACTTTTACCTGAACACTAGGCTTATAATTTTCACATGAGAGGAGAAAGTCCCCCCATCTAAAATAACATGTGCCACATTCAATCTTACGCAAGTTGAATGAGGCACTGCCAACGTTTTGACGGCTGCTTTAACTTGGATGCGCGCGCGCGCGTGTGTGTGTGTGTGTGTGTGTGTGTGTGTGTGTGTGTGTGTGTGTGTGTGTGTGTGTGTGTGTGTGTGTGTGTGTGTGTGTGTGTGTGTGTGTGTGTGTGTGTGTGTGTGTGTGTGTGTGTGTGTGTGTGTGTGTGTGTGTGTGTGTGTGTGTGTGTGTGTGTGTGTGTGTGTGTGTGTGTGAGTTTGCGAGTGCGTGGAGTGTGTGACTCTGATGTATTAACCAGGGAAATCCAAATCCCCAAGTCATAAGTTCAGTTGTGGAAATTCTGAAGCTGTGATACTTTTTTAAGTCTAACTTTTTAAATTACAGTTGTACTTTTCAAGATTCTAAGTAATAAAATTAATGCCTCCTTGAATGTTAAAATCAGATTATTTTTATTTCAATATTTTTATTATACTACTTATATATTACAATTATTTTTTATTTCAATGTAGCCTTAATATAAAGCTATATGTGAGAACCAACAATTTTTTATGATCAAAATTTCAACCGTAAGTCCGTTTCATGATTTATACGAATTAGCTTTTCAGTTAAAATCCTAATGGTACACCAAATAACGCTGGGTTGATGTTTTTATCGCAAAAGTCGTTTAGTTGTATAAATTGTTAAATTATATCATGTTACAATTTTAATGATTTTTTCCTGTAATTTATCTTTTTCATTTGAATGAACCAAGGTTTACTTGGGAAATAAGTTTTACCTTAAAAAGCGTAGTTTATGAAGTAAACTTTAACAAGAACTTATTATTAGTATAAAACAAGCTAGTCAGTGGCTATTCTTGCCCGTAAATATACATAATTGCTCTCAGTACACTGTACATGTCTAACAATACAGCTTAGAACCAATATTTCATTTTCAATTTTGATTGCTAAGTACAGTACAATGCAATATAATATTTGAACAATGACCTATTCTTAAGAACGGACCTATTGACAGCTTTTTTGCTGTTCAAGGGGTGCATAGAATCTTTAATTAACGCTATAATGCCGATGGATCTAGCAGTTTTGCCTTTATCTTCATCCATCACCAAGTGATAATAATAAAACGTTGCAAAGTAACATAATCTTCGAATAAGAAAGAAGTTACACGAATATTGTACAACAGTTGATATTGTGATCCCTTAAGTTTGCTGACAATGTCTTGTTTCTCCCGTACAGATGAAGGCTACCTTTGGGAGCCGAAAGTGCGAGATGTCCTGCTTCAGGTGGACAGGGGCCACTACTGCCGGGGGTTCCCCTACCAGGACGGCCTGCTCAGCATCGGCCACGGAGCCTGCATCGCCGCTCCGCATTTGGTCAGTACTGCTAAGGAAAAAGGGTTGTATAGCAGCAATTTACAAAGTGTAGGTTTATAATTTATATAAGTGTAGGTCTTGAAAATTATAGTGACTCTGAATATGTCAGTAAACAAATGGAAAAGCATGATGAAAGAATCAATTATGGAAGAAGCATAATTGATTGAATCATGAGACAGCTGTTGTAATAACAAAATGCTAGCAAATCAGGAAGAACAGGAACAGATGTATCAGTTATAAAACATTTTAAAACTACTTGGCTCAGGGTCAACTGCATTTTTTGGTCGAATTTCGACCAGTGGGCAATCTCTAGTCATTATTGATTCCTCTCGATTATTTCTTTCTTCTGTTTAGAATATTTTGAAAGTAACGCTACAATATTGTTGTGCCCAGCACGCCTACGCTCTGCAGAAGCTAGAGGGACACTTGGTGGAAGGCGCCAGGGCGCTAGACGTGGGCGCGGGTAGCGGCTACCTCACCGTGTGTATGGCGCTAATGGTGGGGGAAACTGGACAGGTGGTGGGGGTGGAGCACATACCCCAGCTGCTCAACTCAACTCTAGACGTCGTTGGACAGGATAAACCCTCCTTGTTGAAAAGCAAAAGACTGAGGCTAGTAGGTAATTATGTGAATTCATTGGTCGAAAAGTATTTTGCTCCAACAGATGGTTATAACTACCCAGATGTAGGGGTTTCCTTTGAGTTTGGCAACGTTTGTGCTCCGTCCACTTAACTTAGGCTACAGACCCTTAACACATCAAACAAAATAAGAGGGAGAGTCAGTACAATAAATTTGGATAGCACAGAAATTAACTCCATTTTCATAAGCTATACTTTTCCAAATGCTGGGTGATGATTTGATCATTCGATCCCTCAATATCACCTTGGTTCCGAAACACGGACGGAAGAGACCCGCCCTCATTGAACATCAAGATATAACAACACGATAAAGTTCATACACTAAGTAACTTAGATGTTTTATGTATAGTGCTTAGACCAAGGCCAATTATTTATTATGTAAATAAGGAACTTTTAGGTTTGGAACTCTTTATGGTTTTTAAAATTCTTAAAACAATACATATCGATTTCTCTTTTTTGGATTAGTTTACTTTTTTAAGTTAATTTACATAACTTGAAAGTACATTTATTACATAAATGTAGTATTTTCTTAATATATGTACGTTTTTTTACACTTCATATAAAACAGTTATTTTATTGTTTCAGTTTCCTTACTTTTAAATACACCATCGTGCCTTCAATGAGTAAAAATTCCTCGCAAAGGATTGGGAAGAAAATTTCAGTATAGGCCCTAGTTGGTTTCCTCTAATATTTAAATACCCGTCATTGTTTTAAGACAACATATTCACAACTAAAATTTGAGATACATTTATCTCCGTGAACCAACCTTTACTCGTCGTTTTGCTGATACAATCCGGGGTATACCTCTCAAATTGATTACAACTGTGTAATTTCAGAATGGGATGGACGGAACGGGTACTACATAAACGCACCGTACAATGCGATCCATGTGGGAGCAGCTGTTGAAAAGATTCCTGATGAAGTAAGGTTTCCCTTCAATATACCATACATTCTTTTATCTAGTTTTATCATTAAATTCAATATATGTAAAATATTTTCTAGTAATCAGTTTATCTTTCGGTAAATAGTGCAATGTGGGAGTTTTGATATTCTTATTAATTATTTTTTATTTAGTTCATATTACACATTAATATTTTATTGTAAATTATATTATTCTGGGGTTTTACCTACTTTATTATGAAAATTATGTTTTATTATTAAAAATTAACAATTAACTTGGGATTCCCTGAAAAATTTAGCATTTTGTAATATATTCCTATTGTTTGTGAGAAACTCACCTACAGTACAATTTGAGGGATTACATGCCTTTTCAAACAATATTTATGTTGATTATTCAATGACAGACGATCTTTTTTACAATCTGACTTAACATTTCATCTGTTCGTAATTATCTGTTAAAATATAATACACGTTTAGAAATTTTATAATAAATATTGCTAAACATTTTAAAGCGATCTCTAAAAATAAAGTCTAGGGAGGCGAAGCTCGATACTAAATGACGTTTTAATAACCATGCGCTAATCACACGCACTAGATCATCATAGAGCATGTTTATTTTCCGCTTTTATTCTCAGCTTGTCTGCAGAGTATGATAAAGCCACGCATACCGTAAGAAATGTATCTCCTATATGAGCAGAAGCACATTTTAATTCACATCGGTCTCCAGGGCTACGCCCTACAGGTTTTCAAAGTTTAAATATAAATCTTATGGAAGAAGGGCAATTGATTAAATAACAAAAAACAGATGTTTCAGACAATAAATATTTTAAAATTAGATCACTATTAAGCTTTAAAATGAGTTAATCTTAAAAAAAAAAAAACGGTTAAGTCTCTAGGTTTGGGTCTGTTTCTGGAAAGCCTTTAGGGTCTAGCCTGCCTTGAGGAAATATGTGAATTTATATGTGACTCTACTCATCATTAACATAAAAGGTTGAAGGTTGGTTTAACTCTGTTACAGTATCATGAACAAACAGTTTTATATAATAACTCAATAGAACTCAAACATTATCAAACGTTACAATAATGATTCCTTTATTGATCTCACATTAAAACTTTTTCAATTTACTTGTCATCGATGCCTTAAAGTTTGTCAGATCCTAAAATATTTATATGGTCCAATACAATCGAAGGATTTTTTTTTTACTATTAGTTAAAAAACCAGGACGATGCATTTCTAAAAGTATGCGAGGATTTCTCCTATGTTATGCATACAAGCTGAGGACAACGGATAAATTTTTTGGTTGTTCTTGAACACCCTGTGTATGTTTTGTATCCACATGTTCTAGCTGGTCGAGCAGCTGGCCCCGGGGGGACGAATGCTCATACCCGTGGGACCTGAGGAGGGACAGACCATGGTGATTGTAGACAAGGATGAAAGTGGGAGATTCACCGAAACCAACGACGCTCAAGTCCGATGCATCCCTCTGACCGACGTAAAAACACAGCTGGGACCTCTGATTGGGAAAGAGGAAATAAAAACGTACGGTGGCCAAGGAGGAAGAATACACAGATACTAAAGTCGTCCATGAGAATTGGCTTGGATCTTGTTAGAGGAAGGCAACTCTGTTTAAAATTTTATAGTTTAAATTTTTATATGACTTTTATATCAATTTGTGTTTTAACCTATATTCAACCTCCGTTGTATTAAGGACTTAATCATTAACCCTTTGTTGCGAATATTTTGGGTTCAGCTGAGGTAATTTAAACTGTTGAGTTTTATAATAAACATCACGATACATGGTTATCGTTCATTTGTATCTTTGTATGGAACGCCTTTCTACCAGGCGTAACTAAAACCATAAAGAAAAATAGCTAGCATTAAAGTGAATAAACCTCGAAATTTTCTGTCCGCTTTCAAAATTTTCTATTTTTATAAATATTTTACCGTGCAGCCTGCTGGTACTGTAATTTTTATATTTCTTTCAGATTAACAAATTGTGTTCAGGTAGTCAGAGTCAGAGCCAGCATGTAGGTCGTCAGGCCGAGGCGTGTACACGGTGCGTGTTTGAACAGGACACGTCTTTGCTGCCCGCACCAGGATCAATATGTCTGTTGTGATGCTTGCAAGGATGTTTACAGATATTCAATTGTTTTAGGCTCAACTTGTGTTGTCAGATAGCAATTTAGATTACTAATTATTCCCTCAGGTATTTACTAAAGTATGATATCTATGGATTATCACATCAATGTAAAGTTCCGTTTGTTATTTTGGTTAAATTTTGCATCTCATTAAAATTTTAAGTAATTTTATATTTGTCTTCCCTGTAATGGTATTATCGTTTGTTAATATAAATATTTGCTTAAAGCCTATGATGTTGCCGAGTGCATCAAATCGACCCCAGATAAACTACTGTATTATAAATACAGTACCGGTCGTGAAATTTTTTTTTCTTCTGAAGAACAGTTTTGTGTTTTTCATTTAGTTAAGTCTACTATTTACAATATTTTTCACTGTATTTTTTCAAACCCTTCATCATTTAATTATGTATTTTTTTAGAAATTATTTATAGTTTATTTTAATTGGGGATAGCTCTATTTCACCAGTGAATTCTGAGTGGAAGAATATTTTGATTTTATTGTACCATAAAATAAATAATTTTCTTCCCTTATTATTATTATTATCTGCTGAGTATTATTAAAGAATTTGTGAAATACTCAACGATTTTCACACTAATGGATAATGTTTTTACTTAAGAAATTTTCATTAGTATCGTTCTTAATTTTCAATTTGGTCTCCATTCCTTGAACGTTGTTATTTTGTAGCCTACCAACTTTAACTTCATCATTGGTTTTATCAGTCAAGTAAATTACATAACATAATAATTCATAAAGAAATAAATAATAACACAAAATCAGTAAACCGTCGTCGGCAAAGTGCATCGCAAAGTGGTGACGTCATAGTCGTTTCCTGTCACGTGGTCAAAGCTTCACACTCCATTACCCGCGTTGCTCACCGGAAGTCAACTTATTCAACCTCTGACGTCATGTCCGGAATGCTCCGCATATTTATGCGATCCATATTTCAGTTTGCAGGGTTCAAGTTTGTCTTACATAAAATTGGTGATTCGCAAAATTTTTTTCTTACATCAAATAAATTAATTTACTACTGTTTCAAGGAAAGACAAATACTATGCTAATTTATAAAATATAATCTTTGCAACAGTAAACTAGTATAAATTTCTATGAAGAAAATCCCCAATTACAATAAATTTACCTCTAAGTGATAAGACCAGGAATGTGATGTGATGTTGGTTAGATAACAGTCAATTTACTAACAAAGCCTCGCACAAAGACGCTGTTTTACGCAAATATGTCTGACTCCAACGAGAATGGCCCTTGCATATAAGAAATCCTACTTGACACACAATATATTTGCAAGAGGAATTACAAAAACTGATAATCAATTATATAAACTAATTCAAAACCAGGCTTTTAACTCCAAAAACTATTTAATTAAAATTAATATGCACATTGAATTCAACGTTGTATGAAGTAACAAAATTATTGTCTAGTCATATTTAAAAATAACATCATTCAATACAGTTTTGGTTCAAAACTAATTAGAGCATAAACCTAGTTTTTTATATTTGTTTATTATAACACTTAAGGTTGTAGAATAAAGACCGCTTCAAACTAAACTTTATCAATAATTATGTCATACCACAATATTGTTTTTCATACAACTATGGTTTTTTTTGTTTTTCATTATTAATTTGTGTAATACATTTTTTCTGGTTCCTTCAACAAAAAACCATAAAAGTATTTACTAATCATGAATAGCTTTTGCTTATTTTAAGATCCATGTTACTCTCATTCCCAAACAAAAGCCAAATTTCATTTCTTCAGCAATTATTACATTATTATCCAGGCCAAGATACTCTCATCAGATCAGCAGATCAAGCACTTTGCATTTCGACTTTGGACGTTGTATTAGGTGATTCTATACCAGGAATCAATTTACTGTGAATACATTTCCATGAATATTTATTTTTGTTTTTCCTCTCAAATAATTTGTGACAAATATAATACAAGTTAAGTAAGAGGAAATTAACCAATACTTGACGTTTGGTTTTAAGGCACTGACGCAGTATAGTGTGTATTTAAAAGTGAATATGACTGAGGGAGGAATGTGATGAATCAACTGAGGTGTAGCTTTGTTACTGACAAGGACCGCAAGAATCAATTATCAGAATCATTAATTGGTATACAAATAAACAAATTAGTAAACCTTTAAAAACATTCCTACTTTTCTAAGGATCGAAACGGCAACCTTGGATATAAAGGCAAGCTCCTCAACCACTCAGCTAATACTATTGTTTAAAATAACTAAACAAATACTATAGCCTTTTTTCCTGTGCGAATGATCAAGTTTTTGTAAAAACTTGTAGAGAATACTTTTTGGAGTTAAAATAATGTTGAAAGAAATATCGGGCATGGATAACGTGTGGTATAAAAGATGTTAAATCTCCAAGAAAAAATTAATTTTATTGCTTTATGTTGTGCAAGGGAAAAATAAACAGAGAATAAACATTTTTGCAGAGAGTAAAATTGTTAAGCTACGATCGGATAAAAAAAAACTTCTTCTCCATAGCTCTTTTCCTTGTATATTGAATTTTACGATAAAATTGAGTGTACTGTACTTGTAAAAGTAAGTTCTACAATTTCCTATGCACAGTCAACATTATTATTATATCTTTGAGACAAACAATACAATGACTAGGAATTACGAAGATAACAGTAAAAAGATTTAGCTCAAAAACTTTAAAAACTTTATTTGTTCTTTGAAATATGTTATTTTTATGAACAAAGTTCTCTTCTATCGATATAATTATAAAGTTCTACTCATCGATATAGTAAGTTATTTAACATAATACTAAAGATAAGTTAAATCTTAATCTTGCCTAAAAAATTTATGACTAATAAACAATTAAACTGTGAGAAATGGATTTATTGTAAATTTAATGTTCAGTGGGAGTTGAATAAAAATGTTTTTAGTAAATACTATGGGACTTCTTGTATAAAAATTATGGATATACTAAACCCTTTAAAGTAAAGTGGGATTTCATCCCTGACAGTTATGTAATATTTTTTTATATGTGTATCTACGCCAGTGGCATTTTTTTACATTTTGACGGAGAACTGTCCAAACCAGTTTATTTTATTAATTTATTAAATTTTATTTAAATGAATGTTATTTATTTACCTGAAATTACCTGATACGTTCAGCAGTGGTACTCCATCAAACTGCAGCATACAGCATATAAAGTACATCATATACATAATATATTGCTATATAGCATATAAAATATCAATAAAAGTTTCATTTTGGATCGGTGACAAGCTACAAAGTTATTTCTGTTTATTCCATTTTGTATTCAATACCTTAGACTCAAGTTTGACACGTCTAAAGGCTGTCGGGAAATCAATCGTTCTGAGTGGGAAGCTACTGCACGCCAGGGACCGAGGTAGTCTACAGTGCGTCTCTTTGCGGGTAAATTTAATGTTACATGTGAAAATGAGACCTTAAATTTGTTATAATGATCATAAATCTACACGAATATTCATTGTCTGATTTTAATATTTTGCAGGACATTATATTTAATACATTAACGTTCACTATGGTTTTGAAAAAGTTGTATTTTATTTTAAGTGTATCTACGTCAGTGGCATTTTTAATGTTTTGACGGAGAACGGTCCAAACCCCAGTCTTATTACTATCTAACATCGACCAGTTGTTAGAAAGTATCATTAATGAATAGCCCAATGACAAATGACAACTGGGCGCGGAAACAAATCTTTAAAAGCTACTATCTTTTCTCAGGATCGAATCGACAACATTTGGATTCAAAGGTAATCACTATAAACACTCAGCTGACCAGCTAGTTGTATGTTATGGAACTATTGTTCTCATCATACCGATCCGAAAACGGTTCTTTTCAATTCAGTGACTTTAGGCTGTGTGAATAAATAACCATTGACAATTAAAGCGGAATTTTAATTTGTTTTTTTTTTTTATAAATACTCTCAGGCCTCTTGAATAAAAATGCTAGATCTAAACCCTATTATGTCAGGTGTGATTTAATCACTAATTGTTATTTTATCATTTGAATTAATGTAATGCTATTTCCACGCTTTCCATGATTTTCTATTTACAGCCTACCTCTCCGTCCGGCGTGGTGCCTGGGGCCTACACAGACTATAGTCGTGTATCTGCTAGCATGTTATGCAGAGGCAAGTGACTGTTCCTGTAGTGCGTCAGTGGATGCAGTGATGTCCCAGGACTGTGTGAATAAGTAACCATTGTTGACGCTGTAACAGCCTCCCTCTCCGTCCGGCGTGGTGCCTGGGGCCTACACAGACTATAGTCGTGTATCTGGTAGCATGTTATACAGAGGCAAGTGACTGTTCCTGTAGTGCGTCAGTGGATACAGTGATGTCCCAGGACTGTGTGAATAAGTAACCATTGTTGACGCTGTAACAGCCTCCCTCTCCGTCCGGCGTGGTGCCTGGGGCTTACAAAGACTATTGTCGTGTTTCTGGTAGCATGTTATACAGAGGCAAGTGACTGTTCCTGTAGTGCGTCAGTGGATACAGTGATGTCCCAGGACTGTGTGAATAAGTAACCATTGTTGCCGCTGTAACAGCCTCCCTCTCCACCCGGCGTGGTGCCTGGGGCTTACAAAGACTATTGTCGTGTTTCTGGTAGCATGTTATACAGAGGCAAGTGACTGTTCCTGTAGTGCGTCAGTGGATACAGTGATGTCCCAGGACTGTGTGAGTAAGTAACCATTGTTGACGCTGTAACAGCCTCCCTCTCCGTCCGGCGTGGTGCTTGGGGCTTACACAGACTATAGTCGTGTATCTGGTAGCATGTTATACAGAGGCAAGTGACTGTTCCTGTAGTGCGTCAGTGGATACAGTGATGTCCCAGGACTGTGTGAATAAGTAACCATTGTTGACGCTGTAACAGCCTCCCTCTCCGTCCGGCGTGGTGCCTGGGGCCTACACAGACTATAGTCGTGTATCTGGTAGCATGTTATACGGAGGCAAGTGACTGTTCCTGTAGTGTGTCAGTGGATGCAGCGATGTCCCCGGACTGTGTGAATAAGTAACCATTGTTGACGCTGTAACAGCCTCCCTCTCCACCCGGCGTGGTGCTTGGGGCCTACACAGACTATAGTCGTGTGTCTGGTAGCATGTTATACAGAGGCAAGTGACTGTTCCTGTAGTGTGTCAGTGGATGCAGCGATGTCCCCGGACTGTGTGAATAAGTAACCATTGTTGACGCTGTAACAGCCTCCCTCTCCACCCGGCGTGGTGCCTGGTGCCTATACAGACTATAGTGGTGTATCTGGTAGCATGTTATGCAGAGGCAAGTGACTGTTCCTGTAGTGTGTCAGTGGATGCAGCGATGTCCCAGGACTGTGTGAATAAGTAACCATTGTTGACGCTGTAACAGCCTCCCTCTCCGTCCGGCGTGGTGCCTGGGGCTTACACAGACTATAGTCGTGTATCTGGTAGCATTTTATACAGAGGCAAGTGACTGTTCCTGTAGTGCGTCAGTGGATACAGTGATGTCCCAGGACTGTGTGAATAAGTAACCATTGTTGACGCTGTAACAGCCTCCCTCTCCGTCCGGCGTGGTGCCTGGGGCCTACACAGACTATAGTCGTGTATCTGTTAGCATGTTATACAGAGGCAAGTGACTGTTCCTGTAGTGTGTCAGTGGATGCAGTGATGTCCCCAGACTGTATGAATAAGTAACCATTGTTGACGCTGTAACAGCCTCCCTCTCCACCCGGCGTGGTGCCTGGGGCCTACACAGACTATAGTCGTGTATCTGTTAGCATGTTATGCAGATTCAAGTGACTGTTCCTGAAGTGTGTCAGTGGATGCAGCGATGTCCCCGGACTGTGTGAATAAGTAACCATTGTTGACGCTGTAACAGCCTCCCTCTCCACCCGGCGTGGTGCCTGGGGCCTACACAGACTATAGTCGTGTATCTAGTAGCATGTAATGCAGAGGCAAGTGACTGTTCCTGTAGTGTGTCAGTGGATGCAGCGATGTCCCCGGACTGTGTGAATAAGTAACCATTGTTGACGCTGTAACAGCCTACCTCTCCACCCGGCGTGGTGCTTGGGGCCTACACAGACTATAGTCGTGTGTCTGGTAGCATGTTATACAGAGGCAAGTGACTGTTCCTGTAGTGTGTCAGTGGATGCAGCGATGTCCCCGGACTGTGTGAATAAGTAACCATTGTTGCCGCTGTAACAGCCTCCCTCTCCACCCGGCGTGGTGCCTGGGGCCTACACAGACTATAGTCGTGTATCTGGTAGCATGTTATACAGAGGCAAGTGACTGTTCCTGTAGTGTGTCAGTGGATGCAGCGATGTCCCCGGACTGTGTGAATAAGTAACCATTGTTGCCGCTGTAACAGCCTCCCTCTCCACCCGGCGTGGTGCCTGGGGCCTACACAGACTATAGTCGTGTGTCTGGTAGCATGTTATACAGAGGCAAGTGACTGTTCCTGTAGTGTGTCAGTGGATGCAGCGATGTCCCCGGACTGTGTGAATAAGTAACCAATGTTGACGCTGTAACAGCCTCCCTCTCCACCCGGCGTGGTGCCTGGTGCCTATACAGACTATAGTGGTGTATCTGGTAGCATGTTATGCAGAGGCAAGTGACTGTTCCTGTAGTGTGTCAGTGGATGCAGCGATGTCCCCGGACTGTGTGAATAAGTAACCATTGTTGACGCTGTAACAGCCTCCCTCTCCACCCGGCGTGGTGCCTGGGGCCTACACAGACTATAGTCGTGTATCTGGTAGCATGTTATGTAGGCAGAGGCAAGTGACTGTTCCTGTAGTGTGTCAGTGGATGCAGTGATGTCCCCGGACTGTGTAAATAAGTAACCATTGTTGACGCTGTAACAACCTCCCTCTCCACCCGACGTGGTGCCTGGGGCCTACACAGACTATAGTCGTGTATCTGGTAGCATGTTATGCAGAGGCAAGTGACTGTTCCTGTAGTGTGTCAGTGGATGCAGTGATGTCCCCGGACTGTGTGAATAAGTAACCATTGTTGACGCTGTAACAACCTCCCTCTCCACCTGACGTGGTGCCTGGGGCCTACACAGACTATAGTCGTGTATCTGGTAGCATGTTATGTATGCAGAGGCAAGTGACTGTTCCTGTAGTGCGTCAGGGGATACAGCGATGTCCCTGGACTGAGTGAATAAGTAACCATTGTTGACGCTGTAACAGCCTCTCTCTCCACCCGGCGTGGTGCCTGGGGCCTACACAGACTATAGTCGTGTATCTGGTAGCATGCTATGCAGAGGCAAGTGACTGTTCCTGTAGTGTGTCAGTGGATGCAGTGATGTCCCCGGACTGTGTGAATAAGTAACCATTGTTGACGCTGTAACAGCCTCCCTCTCACCCGGCGTGGTGCCTGGGGCCTACACAGACTATAGTCGTGTATCTGCTAGCATGTTATGCAGAGGCAAGTGACTGTTCCTGTAGTGTGTCAGTGGACGCAGCGATGTCCCCGGACTGTGTGAATAAGTAACCATTGTTGACGCTGTAACAGCCTCCCTCTCCACCCGGCGTGGTGCCTGGGGCTTACACAGACTATAGTCGTGTATCTGCTAGCATGTTATGCAGAGGCAAGTGACTGTTCCTGTAGTGTGTCAGTGGATGCAGCGATGTCCCCGGACTGTGTGAAAAAGTAACCATTGTTGACGCTGTAACAGCCTACCTCTCCACCCGGCGTGGTGCCTGGGGCCTACACAGACTATAGTCGTGTATCTGGTAGCATGTTATACAGAGGCAAGTGACTGTTCCTGTAGTGTGTCAGTGGATGCAGTGATGTCCCCAGACTGTATGAATAAGTAACCATTGTTGACGCTGTAACAGCCTCCCTCTCCACCCGGCGTGGTGCCTGGGGCCTACACAGACTATAGTCGTGTATCTGGTAGCATGTTATGCAGAGGCAAGTGACTGTTCCTGTAGTGTGTCAGTGGATGCAGTGATGTCCCCGGACTGTGTGAATAAGTAACCATTGTTGACGCTGTAACAACCTCCCTCTCCACCTGACGTGGTGCCTGGGGCCTACACAGACTATAGTCGTGTATCTGGTAGCATGTTATGTATGCAGAGGCAAGTGACTGGTCCTGTAGTGCGTCAGGGGATACAGCGATGTCTTTGGACTGAGTGAATAAGTAACCATTGTTGACGCTGTAACAGCCTCTCTCTCCACCCGGCGTGGTGCCTGGGGCCTACACAGACTATAGTCGTGTATCTGGTAGCATGCTATGCAGAGGCAAGTGACTGTTCCTGTAGTGTGTCAGTGGATGCAGTGATGTCCCCGGACTGTGTGAATAAGTAACCATTGTTGACGCTGTAACAGCCTCCCTCTCACCCGGCGTGGTGCCTGGGGCCTACACAGACTATAGTCGTGTATCTGCTAGCATGTTATGCAGAGGCAAGTGACTGTTCCTGTAGTGTGTCAGTGGATGCAGCGATGTCCCCGGACTGTGTGAATAAGTAACCATTGTTGACGCTGTAACAGCCTCCCTCTCCACCCGGCGTGGTGCCTGGGGCTTACACAGACTATAGTCGTGTATCTGCTAGCATGTTATGCAGAGGCAAGTGACTGTTCCGGTAGTGTGTCAGTGGAAGCAGCGATGTCCCCGGACTGTGTGAATAAGTAACCATTGTTGACGCTGTAACAGCCTACCTCTCCACCCGGCGTGGTGCCTGGGGCCTACAGAGACTATAGTCGTGTATCTGGTAGCATGTTATACAGAGGCAAGTGACTGTTCCTGTAGTGTGTCAGTGGATGCAGTGATGTCCCCAGACTGTATGAATAAGTAACCATTGTTGACGCTGTAACAGCCTCCCTCTCCACCCGGCGTGGTGCCTGGGGCCTACACAGACTATAGTCGTGTATCTGTTAGCATGTTATGCAGATTCAAGTGACTGTTCCTGTAGTGTGTCAGTGGATGCAGCGATGTCCCCGGACTGTGTGAATAAGTAACCATTGTTGACGCTGTAACAGCCTCCCTCTCCACCCGGCGTGGTGCCTGGGGCCTACACAGACTATAGTCGTGTATCTAGTAGCATGTAATGCAGAGGCAAGTGACTGTTCCTGTAGTGTGTCAGTGGATGCAGTGATGTCCCCGGACTGTGTGAATAAGTAACCATTGTTGCCGCTGTAACAGCCTTCCTCTCCGTCCGGCGTGGTGCCTGGTGCCTACACAGACTATAGTCGTGTATCTGGTAGCATGTTATGCAGAGGCAAGTGACTGTTCCTGTAGTGCGTCAGGGGATGCAGCGATGTCCCCGGACTGTGTGAATAAGTAACCATTGTTGACGCTGTAACAGCCTCCCTCTCCACCCGGCGTGGTGCCTTGGGCCTACACAGACTATAGTCGTGTATCTGGTAGCATGTTATGCAGATTCAAGTGACTGTTCCTGTAGTGTGTCAGTGGATGCAGCGATGTCCCCGGACTGTGTGAATAAGTAACCATTGTTGACGCTGTAACAGCCTCCCTCTCCACCCGGCGTGGTGCCTGGGGCCTACACAGACTATAGTCGTGTATCTAGTAGCATGTAATGCAGAGGCAAGTGACTGTTCCTGTAGTGTGTCAGTGGATGCAGTGATGTCCCCGGACTGTGTGAATAAGTAACCATTGTTGCCGCTGTAACAGCCTTCCTCTCCGTCCGGCGTGGTGCCTGGTGCCTACACAGACTATAGTCGTGTATCTGGTAGCATGTTATGCAGAGGCAAGTGACTGTTCCTGTAGTGCGTCAGGGGATGCAGCGATGTCCCCGGACTGTGTGAATAAGTAACCATTGTTGACGCTGTAACAGCCTCCCTCTCCACCCGGCGTGGTGCCTTGGGCCTACACAGACTATAGTCGTGTATCTGGTAGCATGTTATGCAGAGGCAAGTGACTGTTCCTGTAGTGCGTCAGTGGATGCAGCGATGTCCCCGGACTGTGTGAATAAGTAACCATTGTTGACGCTGTAACAGCCTCCCTCTCCGTCCGGCGTGGTGCCTGGGGCTTACACAGACTATAGTCGTGTATCTGGTAGCATGTTATGGAGAGGCAAGTGACTGTTCCTGTAGTGCGTCAGTGGATGCAGCGATGTCCCCGGACTGTGTGAATAAGTAACCATTGTTGACGCTGTAACAGCCTCCCTCTCCGTCCGGCGTGGTGCCTGCGGCCTACACAGACTATAGTCTCGAACCTGCAGCGTATAAAAAAGTTTTATTTTTATTGTTTATTACACTTTTTTATAGATTGAATGAAAAAAAATAAATTATTTGTAGTTATAGCATAATATTAAATGTCTTAAGTTCAAAACAGTCATATTGAACTTAAGCTAAAGAGTAAAATATTTTTCGTAATTTTTAGAAACTACAGTAGAGATTGTCTAGCGGTTAAAACTTGACCAAAATGCAGTTGATCTTCAACCCTTTTTGTTTTATATTCAAATATATATTTTATAGAATTTGACCAAGAAATACATTTTATTTTTATTACTTTGAACAAGAATGAAACCGCTATCTCATAAATATAGACCCATTGGTAAATATAAAATCAGTTCACACAATAAATCTACCCCAACACACGGACAATTTGTCATTTGTGTCTGCGTCCTCCGTGTTGCCTAAGTTAATGTTTAATATGTAAGTATCTTTTCTCCTTAAGATTTTAATTAACTTTGCCGTTTTATACACAATTTCTAATATTAAAAAAAAATTCATTAAAAATAATTTGTTATAATTTGTAAAAGTAATTTGTTTGTAATAATTTGTAATTGTTATAATTAATAACTTTGTTGAAACGAGACATAATTGTCATTTGTTTTTTCCAAATTTTAATAATAAAACTGCGTTAACAGAAACCACACAAGTAGTGGGATTTGGCCACTTTTAAAACCGGCCACGTGCCCCCCGAGCCACGTGACTTGGCAGCTGGCGCCAGCTGCCATGTCACATAGCTTCCGGTATATATGAGGGTTCACGGGGTTAGAGGGTATATATGAGATGCTGTAGTTATATGTTATGGCATATAGGTTGGGGTGGAGATGGCGATAGTGTTGGCGTTAGGGTGAAGTGAATTTGCGCATAAAATTAAAAGTTAGTTTAAAATTGAAATTCGTCGGTGTTAAAGAAACTCTAACAGTTGAAGAAAAATTAAGAGTTAGTTCAAAATTGAAATTCAAACTTATAACTGGGATGTGGAAAATATGTCAAGGTCATCCAGAGTAAGTTTTTAAAAATTCTATCCAACTATGACCAGAAATAGTTTTAAGTTGAAGTAGTTGGTGATAGCGGGATAATTGATTCGTGCCATGGGAGAGGTGTTTATCGTTTGAAAGTTGGCGATCGAATGAGAAGCGCCGCCTAGGGAGAGGGCTTATAAAATGGCAACCTTCCCCCACCACCCCTTCCCCCACTCCTTTAGACTAATAACCGGTCGCCGACTCTATGTGGCGAAACTGAACCAGACATGGCGGCCGCCATGGATAATTCTAACCTCAAAGCTTAGTTTTGCATTGGTGAGCATGCGCCACCCCCACTCCTTTACCTTTCTTTTATATTTTTAAAACCGAACAGATGTCCGGGCAGCTGCCCCTACGGGCAGATGTTCGGGCAAGTGTTGGGGGCAGAGATGTTGAAATATTGGGGTGGAGATGGCGATAGCGTTGGTGGTCGGTTGAACTGAATTTGCGAATAAAGTAACTAGGGTTGAACTAAAAGTGCACATAAATTAAAAGTTAGTTGAAAACTGAAATTTGATGGTGTTAACAAAACTCTTAATAGTTGAACAAAATTAAAAGTTAGTTTAAAACTGAAATTCAAATTTATAAATGGGATCTGGAAAGTATGTCAAGGTCATCCAGAGTAAGTTTTAAAAAAGCCTACCCAACTACCACCAGAAATAGTTCTAAGTTGAACTAGTTGGTGATAGTAGGATAGGTTGAAGTAACTTTTGAATTTAATTAGTGAACATACAATTAATGTGCAACAGCAGAGTTTAAACAAGTTGAACTTTTGTGATGAATTACAGAGTTGTAAATGCAAACACCGACGACGATGAGAAGGTAAATGCAGAGTCCCCAGATGATGTATTTGAAAAGCTTGAACAAATGTAACATTTCGAGTTGGTTTTCCTGTTCCATTTCCAATCGTTTAATTTCTAATTTCAATTTATCCTCTTCCATTCTAGTTACGAAGGGAACTTCATCCATCATATCCATCATGATTGTGTTAGTGTTTGAAATTTTAAAACAAGTGATGTTGATAGTTCAGAAGTCGAAGACGGAATGAGAAGTAAAAGGGAGAAATGTTAGTTAAATAAAGAAGTGGTGGGGGGAAGGATGAATTACAAAGAAGTGGTGGGGGAAAGACGTTGCTCTTCATTATTACCATCAGTAGTGTCAGATGGTGCAGGAGTTAGATTTAGTAAACTGTCTTCGTCTAAACTTTCAACCTTATCACAAATAGGACAATCGTATGTTATTTCCAAATTCATTTTGATGGTTGTAAAATTATCTACAAGTTCTTGTAAAATATTAAAAATGTCTTGTAACTCTTCTTTAGAGTTTATTTCAAAACTAGAATTCATTCGGGCCAATGGAGAGTTGTTCATTGTTGGAGAGTCGGTGATGGAATGAGGATCGGCGCATAGGGAGGGGGCTTATATAATGGTGACCTTGAGCAGGCGTCTAGGGAGGGGGGCTGTCTAGGGAGGGGGTTTTTATATGGGGAACCTTGAGCTTATGATTGAATAAAACGTTTAGTTCTTCTTCTTCGTCTTTTAATTCAATTATTTGAACCGAAGTAGTTGTTTCATCTTCTTCACTCGATGAAGAAAACAATTTACCAGGATTTAAATATTGAACTACAATTCTGAACCATCTTATAGGATATTCGTCAATGACAGAAAGTAAGTTTTGAAACAATTCTTCCATCTCCTCCCTCTCAGTTATTATATGTTCAAACTTGATAAATTTTGCTTCCATGTTGTTAGTTAGAATGTTGGAAGTGAAATGATTTAAAGTTGAATTTAATATTATATAAAAATTACAACCGGTAGTGGGGGAAATCTCAAGGTCATCCAATTGAAGTTTTAAAAAAGAATGTAAAACTGAAATTACACATTTGATGGTTCTACAGGATCGGAATACCAATCTGATCTGTATTTACATCTTTTTATCATATGTGTACAAAAATCATCTTGATGAGACTTGGTGCGTTGACAATGAGCAAGATCTAGAGGGTGAAATTTGAAACATCTTTGAGGACAACATGTATGAAAATATCTTGATTTGTAAAATTTGAAAGTTCGCAATTCCGGTGGCGGTAGTTGTTTTGTTTTGCATTTGCAATAACAAGATCCGAAGAATTCACATTTAGTACAAGCTAACCCATCCACCATCATTGGTCCTAAATCTGTACATTGTTGTTCACAACAGTAACGAGGTTTGTACTTGTATTTTTGCTCTTCCATGTTGATTCTGCGGAGTCCAGTGAAAGAATAAGAGTGTATAGTGTTGAATAGCGAGTTTTATGTTCTGTGAAAAGTGGTGGGGGTAATTTCAAGGTCATCTAAATGGAGTTTTAAAAAATTATACCTTACTAATGTAAGGAATGTTGATACTTAAGAAGTTTGTTTCTCTTTGTTTTCTTCAGACTTTTTATCTTTCTCAGCTTTAGCCATAGCAACTAGTTCTTCTATTGATAGCGGATGTACTTCAGGAAATTTCAAAATTAATTTAGCTTGGTATCCTTCTTTAGCTAATACATCTATATCTTTAGTCATTTGTTCAACAGTGTTGTAATCTTTTCCATAGATTTTTCCATCAAGTTGAATCATCATTCTGTACAACATTTTCTTAAATAGGTCTTGTCGTGGTGAGAGCTGAGAAGCAAATGATTATTTATTCAAGTATCACATCCTTTTTATTAACTCACATTCAACACGTGATTCTTTAGTTGTAGTTTTGTTTGTCAAAAGTTATTCAACATTGGTAATATTTTTGGAACTTGATGTTATGTTGACCAGTAGGCGATGAAGAAGTTGTAGGTTGTGTAGAAATAAATATTTCATCATCGCAATATTTTGTTTTAGTGAACATCCTTGTATTAGTAGCACTAACATCAACAGTTAAGTGATAACCACCGGTAAGTAAAACTCGCATTTCGTTGGTTAAATCTTCGAGTTGTTCAAAAGTTGTAATGGTGTTGGTATCGTAAGATGCACACTTGACTTTGAGAGACATATTTAGTTTTTTATATTAAGCAATAGAGTGAGCGAGATGTGTACGGTACGAAAGGTAGTCGTAGACTGATGAACTTCACAAGTAGATTTCTGCTTTTATCATCACACAAAATTGGGTCAAGGTCATTCCGTGGAATTTTTAAAAAAGCAACATATTGTAATGTACAAAGACATTACAATATGTTGCTTTTTATTTTTTTGTTTTATATCATATTTATTGAGAAACAATTACAAACAAATATTTACAATGTTATGTACAAACTAATCAATAGTAGGTGTTACATGAATTGTAAGTTCAGTAGAGTTATTTCCACTTGGTCCGTGCGAAACCAAATAGAGTGCGCCGGGTTGAACTACACGAAGATCTTCATTTTGAAGAAGTTGTACAAAACGTGTAGGTAGGAAGATTTGAAACTTCGGTTCGTCACCAACTGTATACGGTGCCTCGCTCAATGTGCAATTAATAGCATCACCTACTGAAGTTTCCATTTTCTTGATCGTATGAATGATGTAATGTTTTTCTTCTTTTCGTTCAGAACATTTCTTCGTAGGTAGAATTGATGATTTAGAATGAGCGTTGAACTGATCGACCAAATTTTGAAGTAAGTTCTGCGATGCCATCTTGATGTTATTGTTAATTTTCTTGTAAATAAGAATGTCCGTTGGAGATGTTGTCTCTTCGGAGGTTCGAGTAATACTCATGCTGCGTCATGGTAGCGCTCTCACTTTTATAATCGACACTACCCCCACCACTTTTTTGAAGGAAACTATTCAAGCGGTAGGCATTCTTTAAAGCGCACTGCGACCTTCGATGTTTAAAACTTTTTGATGAAATACAAAGTTCGTTGAAGTAGCATTGGAAATCTTTATCAATTATTGCATTAATCACTTCGTTGCTTGTAAATGATTGTATCCAATTTGCTTTTTCCAATCCTCTTGTGTAGATAATTTTAAACTCTTTGCAATAATGATTCATAATGTGCGGCATCATGTTATAATTAATGAAACCTTCATCCCATCTTAAGTTGTGAAAATGTTTGTTCAACCATTTGTTTGTAACTTTCGCTTTAGTTGTTAGTCTATTAAATGGTACTGGAGGTTTGAACAAATAATAATAAACTACTGATGTGTTCATGTCCAAGATTACTAATTCTTTAATAATAAAATTACCATCATTTCCTCGGAAAGCTTGAAATTCAATTATACCTCTTTTAACTTCCATTATGTGTGGTGCATTAGAAAACGAAACCCGTTTATTCATGATGAAGTCTTATTAACAACTGACTTAAAAATTGAATGAGCCGATGTTTATAACAGACAGGATTGTTCTTCTTCTTTCACTTCTTGTGCCACTTCATCGATATTAAAATTGGTGTGATAGTTGTTTAATTGTCTCCACATTTCAACTTCTTGAGGTATTCTATTAAAGATTGAAGTATCCACGGGACCGTATAAAATTGGAACAAAAGGTTGTTTGTCCAATGTATCAATTAGATAGTCTTTAATTATTGCACTTGAAAATATTAGTTGTTTCAAATATCTGGTGACGGGACCGGTAGTACAACTTAAAGTGTAAAATTCTTCTTTAGTAAAATATAATTTAACATTGTGGGTAGTTAAATCTCTGAAGCGAACAATTTTTCCTCCACGATGTTTTACTATATCAACTTCAATATTTGATTCCAATAAACTTAATCTTGTTCTTCTTCCAAATGTGTTGTTACTTAAATAGCACTCCAAAAGATGTAAATGTTTCATGAGAGATTCCCAAGTAGTTTCACTGAAAGTAACCATTTTGTTTCCATGATTTAAAATAACAATTGGTGAATAATCCATTGATTTTAAAATTCCAACTGATATACTTTTTGTCATGCATGAAGAAATTGGGTAGATAATCCGAAGAAATACTTCTGTTAAAATATTGGTTGTAATGTTAACTTCAACCTTCTTCCTTTTTACTTCTTTTTCAGTTTCTTCTTCTTCTCTCTTCTTATGTTTGTTAAACTTTAGGAACTCGTCCATTTCTCGTTCAACTTGTTTTTCTATATCTGAACTATTATCATCCATTAGAGGTGTATTTTCTTCTCCGTTAGTAGAATTCATCTTGCGAATGATGTTTCCCATACGACGGTTGAAGATAGAATGAAGTTTCCACTAATTATTTTCTTGCTTTTATATTTTTCGTAAAATCCTTGAAATTTATACAATTACATAATTGTTTGTTTTCAACTTGTCTTTCACAAATGAAATTCTAACCTCAAAAATTGAAGCAGATAATTCTAACCTCAAAAATTTGCAGTCGTTGTACAATCTATATATTAATACGCAAGCATGTTTCATTTCCTCCTTTTTTCTCAGCTCGTGTGCATCGTAGGATAAATCTGCGCATACCGTTAGAAAGGTATAGTCCTGTAGATGAGCAGAATCACATTCTAATTCACATCAGACTCCAGGGCTACGCCCCACAGGCTTTCAAAGTTCCAATGTTAATCTTATGGAGAAAGAAGAATTGAATGAATCATAAGACAGCTGTTGTAAAAACAACTGCTAAAAAATTAGGAAGAACAGGTGTTTTAGTTCCAAAGTGTTTTTAAGCTTCTTGGGGCCAAATCAACTGAAATTGTGATCAAATTTTGATCAGGAGGCGATCTCTAGTTCTTCTTAAAGTACATTCTTCACAATTCCGGTCAGCGGTGTGTAAGTAACTATTTTATCATGTAGAATTAGACAGTATGCCGAAGTTCCATCCGCTACTGGTTCTTCAAATTCCATTTCAATTTTTATATCCACACTTGATGATTTTACCGATTCATTTTGTTTTGAACAATCGATTACAATTATTGGAGCCTTGGAATAATACTGGTCAGGTGATAATAGTGGTGTATTAGTTTTTCCATAATATGACGATTGAAATCTTGCATACATATCGTATAAAATGGAAAAACGTTTTTTGCTGAACATGACATTCAAATTGTCATAGGGAAAGAATTGAGAGTTTAGGAAAACTTTACAATTCTTTATTTTACAGTGATCAAATTGACCAGCATTTGCAGTGATAACATCTTTTCGCTTAGTTTGAAAACCGAGTATTATGTACCTTGCTCGTTCCAAGTAAGTTGATGTCTTGACGGTCCATGTTTGTCGTTCTGTCTGAGGTAGTGTAGGGTATTCATGAAATTCCCAACTTCGGAATGGCATCACAATATCACGGTCAGATTTCAACTTTCTCAATAATAGGATTCTATGTTCATCAGCCAATCTTACATGAGGTACTCTCCAAACAACTTTATCCAACTGTAGTTGCCATTCCAGTTTATCTTCCGTAGTTGCAGGGTCTGCAAGTATCAAGTCCTTATTAGTTGAAGATCTGAGTAATACTCATTCTTGTTTGACATTTATTATTACCCGTTTGTAATCTTCAGCGAATCCCAAAAGCAATCGTAAAGGTACATGAAAATCAAAGTGACCGTTGGAAGCTGGTGTTATAGTGTCTTTATCGGGGGCAACCCATCCGGCGGTGACTATTGAATTCTTCTCATGCGGTGTTAATGATGTTAATCCTTTCAATGTCGTTGTTAAACCAACCTTTTTTGTTGAATCAACCGTCACCCCTGATATTTCATATCTTATTTCATCAAAAAGATATGCCATCGGGTTATTTATAAAAGGAACTGTTGAAGCAGTTTTTCCATCCAATTTTAATACCCGTCCTTCGATGTACAAGTAACTTTCACACGGTAAAGTGTAAATATCTTGTTGTTGAATGGGGATCCTTATTTCATCGTTATTGTTTAATTTTGATGAAGTGTAAGGGTTGTGCGTGTGATATTCCTTCTCCCATAGTGTTTCGTCGAACGTTGGTGTTGAGATATATCCAGGATATCCATCGCTGTTAAGTTTCAATCCAATCTTCTGTAGAAAACGAATGTTTTCCGATGTTAACTCTTCCAATGTCGAGGAGCTACTGAGCTCCCGACTCTTCCGTTGCGGTTTAAATGATAATCCCATGTTGACTTTTATGTTGCTGCTCTGATGTGTATCCGTATAGTAATTGTTTCTCCTCTAAAGTCAACACTATGACCGTCTTGATCCAATATGTTCAGTACGATGTCTGAAATGAAACTGGTGTTTAACGGTAGGTATATCAAGTTTTGTGGCTTCTCAACAATTTTAAAACCGGGAGCCACTGTTGGATAAAATGTATGTAAAATATGTTGATTAACTCCATCTCTATACGATCCGTGTATAATGTTGCACGTGACATCGATACTATTTACTTTCAATATTGTTACAGTTGAATCACCTGAATGAGTAGTTCCAGGAGTTAAGATTTTCTTTTTTGTATCTGTAAATCCAAGTAAACTGCCAATCGACTGTTCCAAGCTGACATCAATATAATATTTCGAAGTTATTTCTGCTTTTAAAGTATTATTGTTTCCTTTAACGGTGATATTGTCTTCTCCGAGTTGTTTCTGTAATAATTGGTTTATATCATCGATTTCATAAGCTCCAGTAGGAAATGTAATTATTTTCAATTCTGAGTATTTTCCTGCAGCATCCTTAGTTTCATAATAATGTAGTAAATTGTTCTTCCCTTCCGTAACATTGGGAATTGAGTTGTAGGTAGTCAAATCAAGTAATGCCGCTTCCCATAATCGTTCCTTGGATAGACGCAATGCTGGGAACAGCGTACTTTTCAATGTGGATGAATTTCCACTCAATGACACTGTATACGATGACATCTTAAAGCTGACTGACACTTTTCGCTAGAAACTCCAAACATAAATGCCCACATATTTCAGTATTGTTAGGTTGTTCTCTTTTGTAATTGTAAAAAAATGTTTTTGGAGTTTCGAAAATAATGTTGAAGTTCTTTTGGCGGTGGTAGATTGCCAAAACTGTCAAAGTAGTAAACGGTTTGTCCGAGCTTTTTATAGCATACCCAATGAGTGCCTGGACCATAGGTGGAATCCAAATTTACTATTCCAGTTTCATTTTTCCATATTTTAGTTGGTAATGCATCTTTCATAAAAACTCCTCGAAAGAATGGTATTTTCAAACATTTTACATAATCATTTAACTGACGATTTGTTAAGGCTTTATTTGGAATTATCAATTGATTCTTCTTATTTAGTACACACGGTATGGTCTTAGGTATAAACCTGCTCCGTTTTTTACCATTTGCCAAACAGAAGTCTTCTTTACACTTGCCTTATGAGTTCTACGACGTCCTTTTTTAATGTTTCCACCTCTTTTGGGAGCGCCTCTCTTTGCAGGTCTTCCTCTGCGACGTCTTCCACCACCTAACTTTGCTTTTGTCTTCATGGCTGTAGTTACTGCCCAAGCCGATGCTTTTTCTGCAATACTTGCGTCACTTGATTTTACTCTTTGCCAAGCTTTCTCCGCTAGAATTTTACCTGCTATTGATCTATTTGTTGAATCTTTATACTTTGAATATGCTATATCGTGTTCTTTGCAAGCTTGATCTAATTTATTAATTCCAGGATCTCCTCTTGCTAAACGTTTTGCCAACTTAGTTCCAGGTCCACAATATTGATAACCTCCAGGAATATGTAATTCGTATGGTAGAGCGTCTATCGCTCGATTTACAACAGCACCAACAGGTATCCGTTTAAGCAGGGATAACGCAGCTGAAGTTATACCACGTCCCCTCTTGTTGCTGTCTTGATGATGACTAAGTGATACAGCCTTCATTATGTAGTCTTATATAAACTGGTGTGTTTACTCCACAAGATACTTTACATAAATGAATAAGTTATGTATAATTTTTTATATTTAAACACTTAGTTATTCAAATTAATGATATACTGATTTATAATTCTATTTTTAATCCAAGCTTCCCGTTCATCGGGTTGAATTATCACATGACTCGTTGTACTAGCTATATGATTATGGGTATCAATAAGTAAATTGCCCACTATTCTTATTAAACAATCTAAATTTACAGCATCTTTTGGATGTTGAGGATCATGTAATTGCATAATACGTTTATCATTACATGTGTAAGCTGTTGAATCACTTTTTGATGTTTTTATAACTTGTCCAATAGTAGCAGCATCATTTGAATCTTCACCTGGTAAAATATTAATTATTTTCTTCATCTTTGCATCATATTTGGTCCCAAAGTGTTTATCCCAAGTTATTGTTTGTTTCATTGTAACACAATCATTTTCTTCGTAACCAGGATAAATATCTTTTATTCTTCTATTACGACCATTGTATGTACCTAATGTACCACCACTCGCAATTAATGTTTGTACCATTAGAGGTACATCTGAATCTTTTATACCAAATCTTCCATTTGTTATTGTTTTATGACCTGCATCCCATTCATCATTATTTCCTTGCATTAAATTAAACTTTTCATTTCCATGTATAAATTTATCTCCCCGCTTTAAAACGGCATCTTCATGTTTTACAAAATTGGATGTTTCCTTTTTTAATTCTTTAGATAATTGTTCCATAGTAACAGCATCTTTTGGTTGAGAACCAAACTTTACATTTGTCAATGTTTTACCATGACAATCGATTTCATTAACATCTTGTAAAATACAGTTGTCCTTGATGTATTTTAGGTTTACAGCATCACCGTCTTCCTTTGGGTATCCAATGTCATTTATAATAAATTTATAAAAAGAATATCCATGTTTAGTTTTTTCCGGTATTATAGAATGTAAATATTCTTTATTAACTGAATCTTTATCATTTTTGGGATTTCCCACGTTGGTTATTCTATAATTTCCAGCATCATATGTTTGTCCATCTTTTAAGTTGTTACCCCATTGCAATTTTAAAGTATTTGAAAGTTCAGATGATAAGTACTCTTTAGTAATTGCATCAGATCCTTCAGTTGGTTTACCAACATTAATTAATCTATGTGATTTAACATCATAAGTATTCTTATGTAATTTCAATGATGTTGAAGTAGCTTCTTTTACTGTCTTTAAATTTGCTCCATCAGTATCTTCTTCTGGATCTTTAACTAATTTTAAACGTTTATTACTTATGTTATAGTCACCTTCAGGTGTCTGTGGTAATCCGCTTCTTTTTCTGTCTTCTCCAACTTGCACTCCTAATGCGGAGTAGCGTCCGAACTTGTCGACGCTCATGTTAGAACTGACACATTATATGCCTGCAACTCTTATATATCCGCGGGAAATTATACAATTATGCCGCGATTCCTGAGTTCGTCAATCAGAGCTACCCATTCATTATTTAAACCTGTATGACCAGCTTCCATGGCTTCATGCAATAGTCTCATTCTATCAACCAATTTATTGATATCGTTGTAGTAAATCACATTCGTATTGTATAGATTTTTCATCAATCCTTTACCAGATGTTGAAGTATCTCCTTTACTCTTTTTACCATGTTGTTCAAGAAGTGATAAATCCATAAGTGATAAAGATTTTCTTTTCAGTGGTTGTCTCACCGCTGGTGCAGTACGTAATGTTGGCAATTTTCGTGGAGGAAACAACTTTTTTATAACGATGTTATATTTTGTTGCACGTGAATGATTAATCATTGCATCCTTTGAGTAGTTTCTTTTATGAGCGTTAGTATTTTGTAGAATCTCCTTAAAAACATTTAAATCTTTGGATGAATATCTTAGTGGTATGTTTTTAAAAATTAATTCATATAATCCTTTTGTTCCTTTATATCTATGCTCACCAATAATGATGTAATCGTCTTGTGTTATTTCAAGCTTTGAATCGCCGATCTTCAATTCATTCCCATCAATTCTTGCTCCGTATACATGTGATCTACTCAAATTTGGGTTTGATTTCATGTCATGTAGCATTTTCATTATATATTTTCTTCCAAGAGGTCCATGTTGTAATATATCGCTACTCAATTGAGTTAAATTTGGAATAGATTGTTCAGCTTCAGGTATTGGCTGTTCTTCTTCCTTTTCAATAATTGGTTCTTCTTCTTTTGTTTCTTCTTGCTCACTAGCACTTGTATATGAATCATCATCTTCTTCTTTTTTTAATGCTTGTACTTCTTGTTTAGAAACTGGTAGTAAAACATCTCCTTCATAACGAGGTTTACCAATAGTTTCTGATATCTGTTTTAAAGGTTCCGTAATAGGTTTAAATGTAGTCTCTAGAAATTCTTCTCTTTCACTTAAACCCATCCTCAATGCACGATTCTTCATCCTAATAGAATCACTGAGTGATTTTATTTCTTTCAATAGTTTTTCTTGATTCACCATGTTTACACTGTGAGGTTCAACATGTAACTAGATGTAGCATTGGTAGTTCAACGCATAAATACAAATTTATCCAACCCTATACGATATCTACCATTTTTAATATCTTCTTCCTTCATAATAACGAGAAAGTTATATTTCTCATTCCATGCTTTGCCACACATCTCTTTAAATTTTTCAAATGGCATATCCGCATTTACATGATCATTATATATATGCTTTAAATTTGTTTCATCTTGCTTGAAGATGATCAACATATTTGCATTGTCTCTTATAAGTTGTTTTGGAATTTTACTGTATGTTTGACCAATATAAATGCTATCAATATTATGATGTCTTCCCATAGCAAAATAATTCCTTATTGTGTCATGATTTTCACAAGAAACATCGTCAAATATAAAAATAGAAAATGGTTTTGCTTCATTTGGTTGCATAATTGTTTCACTGGCATTAAACTTGTAAAAGTTCACTTCAGGTACACTTGCAAGTATTTTATCCAATAATTGATATTTTGGTTGTTGCAATGATTTTGAAAAAATGTATATATTATTAAAACGCAATCCTTTAGGACTAGTTATAAGGTTAAAAACAACATTAGTTTTTCCACAATTTGAAGGACCAGTTATTAGACATCTTATCGTATTTGGTAGTAATTCACCATGTTTTCCATGATTTAACTTATCATTGTCAACTGTCAATTCATCAATGTTATTGATATTAAATCGGTCTTTTTGTTGTACAATCTCCATCTTGTATAAAGGTTAAACACACAATGAGCTATTAAACAACTATACTAAGTCTTTTGAAGGAATCCAAGAGTCTTCACTTTTATCAAACCCTAACCACCGGACTTTAACCATATCCTTTTTCCTTTGTAAAATCTTCTCGACAAGATATACATCACCAACTGTTGATTTCAACAATTCGTGTCCGTAGAATCCACCTTGAAGTAATTCACCCTTGTTATCCTATAATAAATAGGTTTCAGGTATAGTTGGTTGCACTTTATAAATTGTAAATACTTCATTAGTCCAATTTGGTAGATATCTTTTACTAAATACACCTTTGTATTTGCTTATACGAACTTTATCGTTGACCTTGAACTTCTTTGGTTGCAATTTTTCCAATTTCGGTGTTGTATTATTTTTAATGCGTTGTAATACAATTTTCGCATTAGCACTGTTTACCTGGATAGGTTTCATTCCAATGGTACGATGATATTTGTTGTTATACTGTTTTATAAGTTGTGGTAATATGTCATACCACACGTATGATCCTCGTTTTGAAAATTGTTTATACATCGCACCTTTCAATGTTCTATTGAATCTTTCAATTATTGAAGCTTTAACTTCAGAATTTGTAGAATAATGATTTATTTGATATTTCTTCATCAAAGCTCTAAAGTCTTTATTAAAATATTCTTTTCCATCATCGGTCTGTAGATGTTTAATTTTAAATTTATTTCTTTGTATTGTGGTTTCCATAGCTTTTGTAACACTTTTACCAGTCTTATCCTTCAATGGTAAAGCGTCAGCTATTTTAGTAAAACAGTCTATAATTGTTAAAATATATTTAAATCCTTTGTTTAATTTACTGTGCGGTATCATTTCAATGAGATCAGCTTGATAAAGATCATTCATTCCTTTAATGATTGTACTTCTTCTTGGAAATCTTCTTCTTGCTGGTTTATGTAGTTCATTTACAATCTTGTCCTTCACACTTTCCATCTTCAGATGTTGCTTGTACACCGCATGTAAAAATACTGATCCATAGAATAGTTTATTCTCATTTATATAGTTTGAATATAGGTCAAGGCCATTTCATATTAGTGTAAAAAAGAGGGAACATGGCATTGGGCTTGCCATGTCCCCTCTTCTTTACGGAAAGGAAAAAGGAAGAAGGTAGAGGACGAAGAATAGGTTTACTGGTCGATAGGGTTTAGAGAGTAGTGGCCGAATGGTAAAGTATTAATTTTATCTTCTAAAATATGGCGCTTGTCATCTTTGTAGCTTAATGCCCACTTTGTTTGTTTGACACTAAATAGTTGATGATTATAACTTCTAATAGTGTTGAACGTTGCAGTTGTTTCAACATTTTCAAACAAACATCTTTTATAATGTTCAAACTGTACGTTCTTCTTCAGGAAAGAAGTTTTTATTCCTTTGGCCTTCTTCGTGACTTGATGTTCGTTCCTCTCGTTTATGTACAGTTGAAATGAATACAGTTTGGACATTAATGCTACAATTTCCATCATCGGCACACCATTTGTTTCATCTTTAAATTTTCCCAATACTTTCTTATTTTTGTCATAGTCGTAATTTGGATGATCCTTAGGATAATCGGAAAAGTCGAAATCATCTTTATATATAAAGGTGCGTAGATCTTCATACATGTCATTTGTTTTAATCCAGTAAATTAGTGCATCCGTATCCATATATGCAATACCAATGTTCTCTCTTCCATAATAGTTAACCATCTTCTTATAATGAAACTCGTACATATGTGTTTTTGAAATATCCAAGATTGACATTCCAAGATACAAAGGACGATCCATTTCAACTGACTTCTTGTTCATGGAAATAACAACTAGATTTTCATTAATAATTACAGATGAACCAAAGTTTGGTTGTTGCACCAATTTCTGCAATTTTACTGGATCAGTTACCAATTTGATATCCTTATGTTTCCTTTTGTTTTCCAAAGTCTTGCCAAATATTGCGTTATTCATTAATTTGAAAAAATCTTTTTGAAAACTTAATGTAGTGGTGGCTCTTCTTCTTGTGTTGTTGTCGATGTAAGGTTTTAACCAACAAGATTGAGAAAATTGTAGTACTCGATTAATTTTTGTAATTCTCAATCCTAAGTCTAAAGCTTGTTGTATCATCCAGTAGTGTCCAACATATCGAGACTTGTCGGTTAAAGTCATCATTAATTTCGGCCATCTTCCAGTAGGGGAAATTTCAGTCTTTGGAAGAAGTGGTAAATCGTAATGATGATCGTGAAGATGTTCAGGATATTCAAAATCAACATCAAAAATGTAACCAGTTTCACCATGCTTTGGTAAATCCATAATGTTTCCAATCGATTCTGGATCTATCCATTTAAAATTATCATATGGAAGGGGATTTGACATTGCCCATCCGTATAAGTTATTTGCATCAAAGTAACCTAGGAATGTTGTTGGTTTTGATGCATCATAATCGGGCAGATACTTGTTATTCGCCTTAACATGTCTGGTTACACTTTGTGTCAATCCCTCTCGAACTCCTGATTCTAACATCAAAACCATATCTACATCAGTAAGAAGTTGTAATTTACAATTTGTTTCTTTCAACATGGCTTGCCATGCTAGTCCAGGTGAAGTGTATGAATGAAGAGGGTCCAATCCATATGCTGCAAAACACGTATTTCTAAATTCTTCCATTATATCACATAATAAAGTGACATCTAATTTAACATAAAAATCTGAATATTCTCCCAATGTTGTAAATCCTAATTCATTCCATACTTTACATGCATGATCATAATCCTCTTGAGATATGTCCATGTTGTATAATTTACTTTTGAATTCTTCTTTTGGCGGAAGTGATGTTTCATTAAATTTTTCTAAACTGTCTATATAATCATATGGGAAAACACCTTTCCGAAGTACGAGATCCAGTTTGTCGTTACTTACAATCTTCTTTGTTTCAATAAAATCTTTCTTCCTTAAATTTTCAGAAAGTTTAGACAAACTCGATGGCATAAATCGGTAGGAGTCTAAGAATCTTAATTTGACATTTCCAACTGTTTTAGAGAAACTTATAAATTTTTCTGAAGTTTCAGCCAACACATCTATTGAACCATTGTCTCTTCCTAATTCAGGTATTATAAAATGAGCATCATACCCACTGAGGTTATGCAGAACCACAGGAATAAATAGTGGTAAACGATAGCTCAAATTGCATTTATTACAAGCAGCACCCCTGTAATAACCTGTAAGGTGGTCATGATCTTTAACTTTATAATTGTCAATGGTAAATTCATTTTTACATAAGAAACAATGAGTTGCATTTTCATGTTGAATTTCCTCTTCTTCCTCCATCGGTTTCATTGGTACGATATTCGTATATAATCTTTGTACATTTTCAGCTATTAAATATAAATGGTCAAGAAATATTGTTTCCACATTTTCACCACGATATACTAAAGGTTCTGAAGTTAATCCATATTGGTTTAATTGTTCTTCTGATAATGTTGATTTAACCATTAAACAAAAACTATTTGGTTTGTGCATTTGATATTTGACACTTTTTCTAGCTTCACAATTTTCATCTTCTATAGGAATTAGTGTTGATTCAAAGTCCGCATATACAACTATAGGGATACGGTATTGATGATGAACCTTTTGAAATGTAACAAATGCTCTGTTTTCCGAAGGTAAATTAATCTTTGCTTCATAATTATTGTTACATAGCCTTTTGTGCTCTTGTAACCATTCTCTTCCTTGTCTTCCTTCTCGTTGAAAATTAAAACATCTCTTGCAAATTGTCTTTCTGTGTCGATCTTTAGAAAGCTGCTTGTTAACAAGAGAGTCGAATTTCTTTATGTACACATAGTGAGACACATCTCCTCGCGTTAGTAGTAGTAAATCCGTATGATCTGGTAGCTCTTCTTTTACAACACTTTAAGGAAACACTTTGTTTGAACTATCTAATGCAAAAACATTGATAGATGTACCAGGATTTTTATTCTCAAATTTTGATATATCTTTCAGTGATACAGGGTAAGTAATTCCTTGAAAATTGTACCTATGTCTTTGATTTTCATAGTGTTGGTTAGGTTTATCGAAATGATTTGGTACAAACTTAGATGTCATCGCATATCTAAAACATTCATTATCTTGATTTTTCACATTAATACATGATCTTGTATCCTTAATTCTTTTAGGCAAAGGAATGTAACTAGATCCCATTAGTCCATATCCATGTTTATGAACTCTTATATCTAATACTTTAATACTTGTAAGACTCCATCCGGATCCTCTTCCTTCGTGTTCCTGAATTTTTGTTAATATTTCTTCTATACAGTTTTCTACTATTGAATCAATGTTTGAACTTTCCATAATGGTTCGGTTTTTTGTTATGAATCCTCTTGGTGATAATTCTTCTTGTACATTTATAAACATAGCTTCTAGTAGTAAACCAAATTTAAGAAAGTTCAATCTTTTCAATTCTTCTTTTAAAGTTTTACTTACGATTGGTTTTGCTTCTCTAATAAATTCTTCTAGCTTCAAATTTTCATTTTGAATCTTATGATGCATTACTACTTTACCAGGTAATGCAAATACTTGTAGATTCGGTAAAGTAGTTGAAGATGTTGCTGTTATTTCATCTTGTTCATCTTGATCTTCTTGTTCTTCTTGTTGTTCTTGTTCTTGTTCTTGTTCTTGTTCTTGTTCTTGTTGTTCTTGTTTTTCTTCTGGGTTGTTGTGAATTAGTTCTTTATGACAGTCTAATAGAATTTCATCATGAAACGATTCCGAACATTTATCGCAACTATACATGTTGAGATGTTTACTCTTCCAAATTTCGCCAAGAAATGAAATGGGCTCTCATGTTCCTCCTTTTATAACGGTTCCCCCACCACTATTTCATCTTCTTCACTATCCAAGGAAATCAAACGTTTTGAACAAAAATATTAACCTTCTACAAACTAATTGTTCATTCGTGTTCTTTATTCCCATTGGAGTTTTAGTATATACTTCTTTATATTCAAGCTTTAACGAACTTTCCCCCACCCAACTAATTCTAGTTACTTTTAGGTAGAAATGGCTAGAGCACAGACACTTGGTTAAACTAAATTTGTGCATAAATTAACTAGAGTTGAACTAAAAATTCGCATAAATTAAAAGTTAGTTCAAAACTAAAATTCGACAGTATTAAAAAAACTCTAACAGTTGAACAAAAATAAACGTTAGTTCAAAACTGAAATTCAACAGTGTTAACCAAATTCTAACAGTCGAACAAATAGGTCAATGTAATCCAATTTAACGCGAGAACGAGGAATAGAGCACTAAGTGGCATGTTAGTCCATTACCACAAAGTGATCTATTCCTCGCTCTCTATTCTACATCTACTTTTTTGGGTTTACTTATTTATATTAAAATGTTCAAATTTTACTATGTAGAATGTCCATTCTTGCTCTTCAACTCTTTGATTGTTTTTAGCAATTGTAACAAATATTCGTTAGTTTTCACCAAAGTCTTTATTTTGCTACATCCAATTTCAATAGAAGGTATTATAAGTTGTAATTTTATAAGTTCGATCTTTTCTTTCTTGCGAATTTCTCTCTTTATTATGTTGTTCCTTATTTTTGCTGAAGATTTAAACTCCATGTTGTTTCTGCTAAAGCCACAATAATAAAAGTCTCTTCAAACAACCTGCATTTATACACATTCCCCCACCATTTTATAATCCCCACTCCTTTCCCCCTTCTTTATAGGATTTGAAAGGGATAGGGTGTAGGGTGGGGGAAGGGTAATTTTGTTATTACACTAGTTGTGCAAGAAAATAGCCGCCAGTGTCCACACCTTGTTCATAGCACTCCTTCATAGATTGTGCCCACTGCAACATGCGGTCTCTGTCATTTGGTGTGACAAGGAAAGAATGACTATCACCATACAATATAAAAGAGTCAATTCGTACATAACATCCTGAGTCCAACCATTTATTAGCTTCAGCCATAAACTTTTCTATTGTATCAAATGGAAATTGTGGATCAATTGCTATGACTTTACGTTCTTCACTAAGTTCAACAGTATAATCATCATCGTCTTCATCATCTTCACTTTCACTGTTGTTACTTAAAGTGTCTTCAGATTGTTCAAAAACATCAGAAATTTCGGAAGAATTGAAATTTTCATTCAGATGAGGAGGCATTTTGAAGCAAGAAATATTGTAAACAGGAGAGACGAAACGACAAGAGCGGCGTGTAGAAGAAAAATGAAGGAGTGACCAACGCTTGCTCCGCTTTTATAATAGTATGCAAATGAGGGGTAGGAGCTGACCGTGACCAGTCATCGACCCAAAGGAGTGGGGGGAAGTACTTTTCTTACTACTCGGATGGAAGTAGGTTAGTAGGTCACAAGACTTAGAGTGTTAAAAAATAATGGGGGAGAAACACAACGCTATAACGCATTGTGTTTCTCCCCCATTATTTTTTATAGCAAAATTTTGAAAAAACTATGTGAATTTACTTTTTACGCCCCCACCTTGTAATACCATCCACTTTGTGTCTGAGGAGATAGTCTTTAGAGTCTAACTCATGAACAGATTTCTCTTTGCGCAAGGACTCAATTACTTTAATATTATATTTTTTGCCGTTACAATTTGCCAAAAAGTGTTCGTTGTCAATAACACTTTCAAAAAAATAAACACAACCTCTCTTAAGCCTATTTCCTTTTACACCAATAATTTTGGATTGGTATTCAACAGTGGGGGTTTCTGTCAGTTGTGGTTCAGAAAGGTATTTTACGACATGTACACGGCAAAAACTTTCGTTTTTAACACATTTCCTCCCACAAGCTGATCCTTTCTTATTTCCCCTAGAAAGCATTTCAGGGCAAGTAGTGGGACGTCTAAATGCCCTACGACGCTCTTCTTGTAATGATTGAAATTGCTCTGAAGGAGCAGGTTTAGGGGCAGGTTTAGGGGCAGGTTTAGGAGCTGGTTTAGGAGCTGGTTTAGAGGAATCAGTTTTGTGATAGGTATGATCTTCAGGTGTAGTAAGTGGTGGGGTAGGAGGCAATGGTGATAGTGGGATGATGGGTGTACTAAGGCGATGAACAATAGTTTCAATTGAAGGGGTATTAATACGGGGAACTGGCTTCTGCGGTGGCGGCATCATAGTTGATGGTGGTGCGGAGTCCTTTGAAGGCGAAGGTGAAGGTGGTGAAAAAATACTGCGAAGTCTAGAAATGTTGGTTGGCGGAAGAATAGCTCCAGAAGTTGAAGGTAGAGATGCAAGTTGATTCTTGTAGCAATCAGGAAGGTTTTTAAGGCGAAGAGTTTTCTTAGGTGCAGTCGTAGTAGAAATTGAAGTTGAAGTAGAAGTAGCAGAAGTAGTAGTTGGCAGAGACGACATGGTTAGAACTCCGAGTACACAGCGTGATGTCTGGAATCAGAATGAAACACTAGCCACAGTCGCCGCGTCTTTTATAACAATATGCAAATGAGAGGGGTAGCAGCTGGCCGAGACTGATTATTGACCTGGGAGGTGGGGGAAAAGGGGAAAGAGAAGGTATTTATTTCAAATAATTCGCATAACTTTTGACTAAAATAAGATAACCAAATTCTTCTTTTACCAAAATGTTTGTCTTACATAGACCTTTTCAATGATGTATCGCTTGTTCAAATCCGTCAATCCGTTATCAAGTTATAGCCATTTTAATTTTTCAGGTCATGACCGGTCATTCACCCAGAGTAGTGGGGGAAGGAGTAGGGGTAGGAGTGGGGAAGGGGGGGGGGAATCGACTGCATTTTTTCGGGGGGGGGGAGGGGGGGGGGATCGACTCCATTTTTTCGGGGGGGGGAGGGGGGGGGGTCATTGACCTTTTAAAAAGTAGGTCAAGGTCACTCAAGACTTATAAAAAACCAAGGTGATGGGAACAGTAATACTGTTCCCACCACCCTGTTTGCCTAACGGGTTCCCACTCCCAACCCACTAGTTACATTCTGCAAGGGAGGCCCTGGTCCGTCCGCATCAAAGCGTAACGTCCCTGTCCGCATCAAAGCGTAACGCTAAATAGGGAAACTGGAACAGCTAATGCAGAAACGCAACTCTAACCCCACCCAAACTAATCCCACCCATCATATTCCTAAACAAAATGCAAAAACCTAGTCCGCTTACCTACAATTTGCGGATGTCCCACCCCTTCTAAGTGAAGTTCAACTGAACTTCTGAATTTACAGTTAATCTACCCCCTAACATCTAGCTGTAAGGCAAAACAACATTAATTATTAGTACCAACACTTAAAACTAACAACACATCATTATTAAAAACCAAATAATTCAACACAACCAAATACCTTCATTATTCTTAAATTTAATACACCTTAATGCTTAAAACCTCTTAAAAATTAATACACCTTAATGCTAAAAACCTCTTAAAAATTAATACACCTTAATGCTAAACCAAACTTAAAACTAACATCGCAATGCGCAATTTATTTCTTAAATTAAATACAACTAAACACACACACACACACATACCACATTGCATTAAAAAACGCAACGTAGTATAAGAAGTTCAAATATATATAGGCCTACTATATATTTGAAACCTCTTGCTGAGTCGCCAACAACCTTTCGCTATGAAAGTTTGTTGACGACTGACGCTAAGATCAGGCTCGTATTGCTCCTCGGATTCTCGAGTAGTGGGGGAAGTTGTTTCACTCCAGTACAGTGTTCAATCCAGTCCAGTTCGCAGCAGTGTAAAAGGAAGGCAAAGGAGTGGGGAGCGGCGCATGCGCAACAACACAAAACCAAGGTTTGAGGTTAGAATTATCCATGTGCAGTAGCGCTAAAGTGAGTAATACAGGACTAGGCGCATGCGCATAGCATAGACTGATTCCGATCCGGAGAACTCGTTGCATGCGCAGCAGGTTTGAGGTTAGAATTATCCATGGCAGCTGCCATGTTTAGTCTGGTTTCACCACATAGAGTCAGCAACCGGTAGTGACCGGTCATTGGCCTAGAAGGAGTAGGGAAAGGTGGTGACCGGCCATTGACCCGGAGGAGTGGGGGAAGGAGTGGGGGAAGGGGGGGGCTCCATTTTTCGGGGGGGGGGCTCCATTTTTTCGGGGGGGGAGGGGGGAGGGGGGAGGGGGGGGTGTCATTGACCTTTCCGGTCATTGCCCCAAAACCCCCTACTACTCAGGTGAAAGTCGGTCATCAGCGGCAGCTGCCCGGAGTAATTGCTATAAAAACCAGGTAGTTGGCTCGGGCATCTGCCCAGGGAAGTGGGCCGCTGCTAGGCTATAAAACTAGACTGCTCATTTGCGCCGCGACCATTAACTTACTGGCTTTCATGTTGATTGCATCGTTATAGCTACTACATTATTTACGTTCATTTACTTCTAACCTTACCACATAGTGTTTCATTACTACATATTGTTTAGTTAATTCTAACCTATAACACTATTTTGTTAGTACATGACATTCTGTTTCATTTATCTCTTTATAACATATTTTATTTCTCAGTCTTCTTTTGACTTCAACATATAACACACCTCCTGTAATGGTTGCGCAGAGTTTAAAATTGAAACTGTTGCGAACACAACACATATTACAAAATAATTCTAAACTTTCAGTTTCAAAGTCTAAAACTAATTTAAGTAAAGTAAGAAAGCGGTACAGTTTTAACCCATTATACTTTTCGACAACTTCGCGGGTTAATGTTGATGATAGTATTATTCATGACATCTTGCGTTATATGTTACACTTCAACAATTTTGAACTTGTTACACCTATCGACTGTGTTCAACAAGTTTTTTTATTTTACCCCCACTATTCCTTATATAAGTGCTCTCACCACAATTCCTACTTTATACTCCTCTATTCTCTACAGCTGAGCTAAGTTTTGAGGTTAGAATTATCCATGGCGGCCGCCATGTCTGGTTCAGTTTCGCCACATAGAGTCGGCGACCGGTTATTGGTCTAAAGGAGTGGGGGAAGGGGTGGTGGGGGAAGGTTGCCATTTTATAAGCCCTCTCCCTAGGCGGCGCTTCTCATTCGATCGCCAACTTTCAAACAATAAACACCTCTCCCATGGCACGAATCAATTATCCCGCTATCACCAACTACTTCAACTTAAAACTATTTCTGGTGATAGTTGGATAGAATTTTTAAAAACTTACTCTGGATGACCTTGACATATTTTCCACATCCCAGTTATAAGTTTGAATTTCAATTTTGAACTAACTCTTAATTTTTCTTCAACTGTTAGAGTTTCTTTAACACCGACGAATTTCAATTTTAAACTAACTTTTAATTTTATGCGCAAATTCACTTCACCCTAACGCCAACACTATCACCATCTCCACCCCAACCTATATGCCATAACATATAACTACAGCATCTCATATATACCCTCTAACCCCCACCGGAAGCTATGTGACATGGCAGCTGGCGCCAGCTGCCAAGTCACGTGGCTCGGTGGGCACGTGGCCGGTTTTAAAAGTGGCCAAATCCCACTACTCACACACACAATTATTTAGGAAGATTATACAAAAGAGTGCCAAAAATGTTTAGTTATTTTCGTTCTTTTACACTTATACTAGCCAATCGCCGGTGCTCCCCTACATGAATAACAGTAATAATAAATATTCGGCCCACTGTACTTAATTATTATTGGAAGTAATATTTGTTGATTTTTTAACAATGTTTGACAATATGTTAACAAAATGAACTTTAAAATTCTTTCAAAGATTGTATTTTTTACAAATAAAAAATATTGTTTTTTTCTATGATAAATTGTAGGTTTCCTAAATATTTTGCTTTAGTTTATATATTTAGATATACACATGTATATAGAAAAAATGGAAGAACACTAATAAAGAAATAAATAAATAAAACTCTTTTCGGATTAACAAAAAGCAAAAAGCTGTATAGTCTGGCAACTCTGTAACTAAAAGTTATGACATACTTATCACCTTCCCCTCCAATTTCAGACAACCACATATTTAAGAATTGTTTGTATTTACTTACTGCACCTTGAAAATCCCTGATGTGTGAAAGAATATTCCTGTACAAAATATGAGCTATGTGGTATGAATTTGTTGTAGAAAAAAGATTTTTAAAGATTAATTGCTTGAATGCCGAGTAAAGCGAATGTGAGTGGGGATGCTGAAAATGGAATTTGAATGTTTGTGTACGAAATTTGAAAGAGTTGTTACATATAACTTTCTGATATTTAAAACGTTAAAAATATCGAAAAGTTCCGCAGTATAGGAAACCGTCTTCCTTTGCCCATAAAAGCTTTATGTAAGAATTGTCTTTTGAATTACTTGCCTAGGTTCTAGAGTTGATTTTAAACCTCCGCCCCAAGCCATAATTTACACCTAAAAATAGATACTTACAGTACACGAAGTAGGCTTGTTTAAATTCAAATAAATTAAAATCTCTCCAAGTTTTCTGAAAGCAAAAAGTAATTTGCTAGCTTTACTTTTCAAGTATTCTACATGAGCGGACCATTTCAGCCGTTTGTCAAACATAACACCTAAATACTTATATATTTAACACTTTCTATTTTGTTACAATCACAGACATTATTCATTAGTTTCTACAAGAGCGAATGACAATATGGTTGAAATTGCGGATCTAATGTTGGTGATAAAGAGATTGGCATAAATTTTGTTTTAGAAATATTACCGTAATTAAAGTGTATTTTGATCAAACCATTGTTTTGATCAATTAGGCCTACTTAATGTTTATTATTAGGCCTACAATGATTATTATAAAAGATAAAACTCTACCAACCCCAACTAGCATATTAAAAATTCTTCACGAAACAGACAGTCTGTAACATAGAGAGTTCATAAACTAAGTTATTCAGTTTTCAAATAATAAATCATTTGATACCTTTTTAAGCTTTTGAATGAATGACTGCCAACATGTGATATGTTTGAATTCCCATGGTGAATACAAGGCTGACTTTGGAGTATGAATGAAACACGTTACTGTTCTGTCACGTAGCTCTCCCAGCTTTCAATGACTAGATTGAGTCAATACGGATCGACTTGTTTGACAATTTTGCGAACAATTCATGCTTTGATTATTTATGTTGGCAAAGTTAATAGGCCTAGATTGAAGGCTGCTTTGCAGGGTAAATATAAATGAATTTTGAATGGACATAAATAAACTGAGCATATTGTGAGGGCACCAACAGAATACAGAATGATGTAAACCACTTACATAGGGTAAGTTATTGGAAATATCCATGGATAAGGTTCAGTTCTTAGGCACACAATTACACATAGGCTTACAAACAAGGGCGCAAACACTCAATATCATATAATTAACACTGATTCACACATTAAACAGAACTAGGGGGCCCGTGCAGCGCAATGCGCTGCATTTATCATAGAGTATTAAATCTTGCTCCATGGTAATGGCCAGAGTTACTTTGAATAAAAATTAAACTATAGTGAAAATCAGATAAAACATAATGGTGTTTCATCAATCGATCTTCATTACTAATTCTCCAACTTGCCAATGTGACATACTGTTGAGATTTGGTGGTTGTTCTTTTAGTTCAAAATTAGCTAAGATTACGTAGTTGTTCTATTGCCAATTTGTCTTAGGGTCTCTGTCTAAACACTCCTATAAAATCTAGAATAAATTCACAGATGTTGGATCTACATAGTTCATCAAACATAAAACTTAAATGACAACAGAATAAAAATCAACATTTCACTACAACTCCCCAGTCCTGTATGAGTTATGCAACCCTCACTGCGGCTGTTATGACTATGAGGTAGTTGTCGACATAGTGAATGAGTCCACATTACTATTAAAAAGAACTAAAGCCTCTATAATTCGTAATTTTCCATGGCATTACAAAATGTAAATAAAGAAATCACTAAAATAAGGAGAGTCTACATATTTGTTAGTGTGGTCCATTTTGGTTTGATGTGGTATTTATTTTTTGATTGAAATTTATCTTTGTATAAACCATATTTGAAATAAGCTTGTTTTCTGCACTGGAAGTAAAAAACATTTAAATGTCGTTTCTTTTAGCCTAAACATGAGTTTTAATATGTGTATCATTCTGCATTAAATTTTTGTATAGTATACTATTAAACAAACAGGTTAAAACACCTACAACCAACTATCCCTTTTCCTTAAAATTTAGAGATTTTTTAAACCCATACACACAAATTTAGTGTTCTATTTTAATATTTGTAAACTTTCGTTATTGTTTAAATGCCAATCAGACAACCCATAAGACCCACGTCAAACATTTCAATTTCCAAAATTGTTTTTGTAGGCCCTGCATGAATTTAGTAACGTAACCCTACGTTACTAAACTTATTTTGTGCCCAAATACACGTCAATAAAATGTTCAAGAAAATCTTCCCGCTAAATTTTGAGAAAAGGTTCAAATACGACAAAAGACACTTCTTGTTTAAAGTATGAAATTGTGTTGATATTTCAGTAGCAGTAGTTCAATTTGTTCTATTCAGCTTTTAACATGTGTTTGTCTGTTTTACAATCAACAGCTGTTTTGTATTGCAATTCAATACAAATTGTTCCCCATGTTAATCTTATGGACAAAAAATGAACTTTGAGGGCTTCCCGTGAGCTTCAGAATTAAAATATCAAAAATCTAAAACCTTATTGCAAAACTACGAACTGAGACCATTCTTTTGACACCTCAAACTTTAAAATTGGTCCAGAAATAAGGGAGGAGTAGTGTTAACAAAAAAAGGGCATCACGTATTATATATATAGATTTTTAATTAGGGTCTTAGCAGGCATTAAGTTATGGATTTGTTTTTTTGTTGTTTTGTTAATGATAAAATTAGCAGTCAAAACGTTGAGTGGCTCGACGTGTCTAAATAGACTTGAGATTACAATGTTTTGACTTGCACTGCCACTTTTAGTTAGATTTTCTCCCGCTAGGGTCATCATCATCTAGATAAACCGTATTGCCATATAAAATATACGACATTTAAAATATTTTTCATGTAAAAGGTAAAATATTAGAATTTTGTGACTTAAAAAGTTTTGAATTTGTAATAAAAAAAATCTTTTTGTAAACTGGTGAAATTTTTATTTTTATAAATATCAGATCCAATTCCTACCTAGGCATTAATTTAACGTCTTAATTAGCTACTAAGTAATAAGTTTTCCTTTGCAAAATATGTTTATTCTTCTTGTAATTTCACTTTTGGCACTTGCAACGTTTTGAAAATGCACGCTTAAACAGGTCACCACTATAGATCAGTTGACTTAATATTCTTCTTAAATCTTCCCAACCTTCCTAAGAAGTCCTCTTAAAGCGTTATAAAATTTACTTGAAAACAATTTTTTTTATTAAGAAAAATGGCACTATAACTTGATGAAGAAAGTTGTTTTATGCATCAAGTTACAAACTGTCAAATTTAATCAAAACGTCCCTACATTCTACCATTGACTGTATTCATTGCCAATGATTCTACGCTTTAAAATGATATACTAGAAGTGACCTTCCCTTTTTGCCTAAGTGACGAGAATCGGTGCTTAAACATAATTATTCGCCTGTTTTTTATTAAATACCTAAAGAGACCAATAGAACCTAGTTATCTTTTCAAAACTTAATCTAAGGTTAAACCTCAATAAAGTTTCATTTGTTTTTCTCACATCATAAAAAAACAATAAACGCCTAAAAATTTAGAGATGTCACAAACCCCACCTTAAAAGGTCGAATACATCTGAAAATATTCAAGTCTTAAGGCATTCACGTCTTTGTCATATAATTTAAATGGAAAGGTTGATTGTCTGTCATTTCCGACTCGGCCAACCGTTTGAAGTGCAGTTTGTGGCATTAGACTCTGCCAAACAAAGCCTTTAATTTGATGTACATATATCAACCTATGCTTACATTTAATATTTTGGACTGACTCCTAGTGGGTCGTCCCTCAGAGCCAATTCCAATTTGTCATCCAATTTTTCAGTTCCAATTGGCCATCCTGAAGGTTGTATCACAGATAAGTAGGTTATTATCATCATTGATGATTTGTGGAAGTTGGTATTTTTATCTGTTGCTTTGTAAAAGTTATTAAATAAGTTCCAGACTTAATTGTCATGCTGTTTAAAGTTTAATGTCCAACAATGATAATTATTTCATGAAAAACCGGTCTATAATTATGTTTAACGCCGATTGTCTCCCCTTGGGCTAATAGGAACTATTACTTATAGTATCAATTTAAAGCTGAAAATCAGGGGAAGTTTTGGTGCAATTAGACAGTTTGTAGCTTGAAGCATAAAAACTTTTCTTCAGCAAGTTATAGTGCCATTTTTCTTAATTTCCCTAAATTTTGTATTTAAGTATATTTTACAAGGCTTTAAGAGGGCTAACTTAGAACAATCTGCAACATTCTAACATTCTAAGACATTTTGTGTAATTTCTAAAAATGTCATAAAAAGTGCAAATAAAATTGGTAATCGGTGAAAAAAATTCGGTGAAAAAAATTAGGCTTTATTGGAGAATGTCAAGAAATATTAAAAAAATTGAAAACGACTGTTACTGGAAGATAAAGTGAGATATAATTATCTATATTGCGTAATTTTGTTGCATTTTACTAGTAACAAAACCCCTTAAAATTTTTAACACCTACTACCAAACACCGTGTATATAGCCTAATAAGTTTTTTCAAGATCTTGTTTGTTTGTAAAAAAATACACACATTGTACAGTAACATAAAACTATTGAGCTCGAATACGCTAGATATATGTATCCACGAGATAAAAATTGATAATATATGTTCGGGAAGTAATTATGTAGATTCTCGGAATAAATTGTACATGCAAATATAGCAGGACAGTTCTAGCTAGGCGTTGAGCATAAATTGTAAACTGTTTCTCTGACAAGTGGTGACAGGGTGACAGGCCAATCTGGCGTATGAATACAAGACCTTCTACATACAGACGCAGTTTGCCTCTTGTGTGGTTAGTTATGAATGAATTACTAAATGGAATTCGCATGAGAAACTAATACATTGGTCCTTAATTAATACAATCGTGACATCTACATATTAGGGTCACCATAGAGAAAACTCAACTAACAAAACAAACATTTAGCCAGTTTTAACCTTTAGCGTTCCAATCATTGTAGTTATTGCTTTGAGTTATCCATTTGTTATTAACTTTTAGGTACATACAGAACTTTTAAAGTTTATTCAAACTAACCAAAAAGCTTTTTGGTAGAGTTCAAAAGAAACACTTTTACAAAATCAACATAATTTCTAAAGGAGAAAATCCAAAACTTATACTTCACGTAATACGACTTTTCTTGCATGAGTGATGGACTTAAGTCTCACAAAACAATTTACATAAAATAATAGCTTAGCGTTAATAATGAACAGTTTTATTAGTCTCAATTCCTATACAGGGTGATTCAGACCACCCGTCCACTATTTATAGCAGGAGAACGGTTTGAGATAAAATCATGAAATAAAGTTTTTTCCCACTAAATCGCATATGGGCTTTCCAATAAAAATATTTTCATCAATGCCAGTATACAGGGTGTTCCAAAACTGGAGGTCACGGGTTCGAATCTCAAAATTTTCTTAAATAAACATGCAGATTTTTGTACATAATTTTAAACGTATTAGTCAAAGGAGCATTTTCGTGAAAACAGAATGAATTTATCTTTTTCCGTTTCAAAATGGCGGACATTTTTGTAAGAAAAATCAACATTTACGGAATACCCTGTAATTCTTTTATTATTTGTCATAAATGACTCCTGATTCAATATCCTTATTTGAAATGAGCTAAGCTTTAAAATGATATGTCACAAGACTACATTTATTAAAAAACTAAAAATTCCAAAATTTTATAATTTTGAAAATTTTAACTTAGACAAAACTCAAACATTCTAAATGTAAACATATGTCGTATTGTATATCATCTTAAAGCTCTCATTGAACTGAGCAACTTTGTAATTTACACTATTACCGTATCTCTTGTGGTTTTGTAGTAATAACATAAAAATGTCATTTTCCCATATGATTTGCATGTTAATTGTTCAGGGCTTTATAGTATGGAAGTCCTCCTTTGATTGTTGCAATAACATTGAATTAACATGCAGGTTATATGGAAAAAATGCATTTTCACGTTATTACTACAAAACCTCAAGAGATACGGCAATAGTGTAAATTACAAAGTTGCTCAGTTCAATGAGAGCTTTAAGATGATATACAATATGACATATGTTTACATTTAGAATTTTTGAGTTTTGTTTAAGCAATGAATACAAAAACGTAAAGAAGGTCACATCCCATGTTAAAAATTGGTCAACATTTTATTCCGCTAGGAGCGCTGTAAAACTGAACTTGAGCACTCCAAATAGAGATAGCACCAGAGGAAACGGCCTAAACATAGTACAGAACGAGAGAGAGAGAAATATTAAATTTCTTATTTAGTATTGTGTCGTTAAAAGACCATTTTAAACATTGGTTACCTAGCTTATTTGGTATCATTGGAAAGCTTTTTTCAAGAAGAATCGTTATTTTAAGTTATTAAATCCTTTTATTGTTAAGACTTTGTCGTATGGGCTTTCAACTTTAATGTTATTCTAATGAAGATAGTTTATTGAATCATATGTTTACAAAAATAAACTAAGTTATAAACGTCGTCATGGTATCCTGCTATTTTCAAATTTGTTTATGGGTTCCAAACTAAAGTAGGCGGACGGAAAAAGTGTTCCTACATTAATTGTTAGAACTGGTCCAGTAATGGAAAACTGTCATAGATGATATGTGAGTGCAGCGTGAGGACGAGAGAGATTCTTTGTTGATGACCATCTGCAACAAAGTCAGAATGCAATCTGACTAACAGGTCATTGTCTCGTGCGCGCTCTCATGGTGGAGTGCGCTACTACGTCAACAGAAACTTTCTTGACCATTTCTTCCATAAGATGTGACCTTCTTTACGTTTTTGTATTCATTGGTTTCAGTTAAAATTTTTAAAATGATAAAATTTTTGAATTTTTAGTTTTTTTAATAAATGTGGTCTTGTGACATGTCATTTTAAAGCTTAGCTCATTTCAAATAAGGATATTGAATCAGGAGTCATTTATGACAAATAATAAAAGAATTACAGGGTATTCCGTAAATGTTGATTTTTCTTACAAAAATGGCCGCCATTTTGTAACGGAAAAAGATAAATTCATTCTGTTTTCACGAAAATGCTCCTTTGACTAATACGTTTAAAATTATGTAAAAAAATCTGCATGTTTATTTAAGAAAATTTTGAGATTCGAACCCGTGACCTCCAGTTTTGGAACACCCTGTATACTGGCATTGATGAAAATATTTTTATTGGAAAGCCCATATGCGATTTAGTGGGAAAAAACTTTATTTCATGATTTTATCTCAAACCGATCTCCTGCTATAAATAGTGGACGGGTGGTCTGAATCACTCTGTATATTATTACGCGGTTGTAACTCTATGTTCTCAGCAACTACCGGACCGATCTTCATGATTTATGGGTCAAATTAAAGGGAATGATACATAAATTTGCAGAATCTCCTCTAAATGCACGATTGCCCTGAGGATTACACCATACAACTCTTCAAAGTTTTTGGTCAATATATTTCTTATGGGAGACTAATCCTATATATTTATCCACTATTGTGACGCTGAGTTTACACTAACTAACAAACCGATCTTCATGATTTATGACTCAAATAAAGATAAAAATGCCTAGATTTGCAGAATGTCTTTTAACCGTACGACTGCCCTGAAGATTACACCCTACAACCATTCAAAGATTTGGGTCAATGCATTTCTTACAGAAGACTAAAAACACGGCTAAACAAAATTTAATGTGTAAGCTGTTTTAAACGTTTGTTATTGTTTTCATAACCTCAGTTTTGAATTCGGCATACTGTGTTCAAAATCAAGGAGGCTTGTATGATAACATATTTCATGTTTATCTTATATTAGTGAATTTCTCTATAGGGAATACACTATTACCGTAGTAGCCACGGTAAGACCTAAGTCCGGGACCAACTTATTAATTTTGAGGTCCCAAGAAGCCAAAAATACCATTCGTTCATTTTCGTATATATAAATACCTAACAACATGTAATTTTGTGAGGGCTTTGGTTTTGTGGGTGTAATAGATTTGAAAAAATGAACTGATATTTGCAAATGTAATATCCACGTGTTGCGGTTTGTAAAAAAATTACCTTAGAGTATATTTAAAAGTTCTAAAGGCCAGTGGAGGAAGCAAACGGTCAGTTGCGTCATGGGGGTTGGTTAATTAACCGACGTTAACCATGAAACTAAATGCGATACCAAGATATAAAGGAATATATTTTTCATCTTAAGATAAGTGAATGAGTTAGTATGGATAAAAAAGAGAAGTTTTGGTCTATTAATTTCAGCGTATGTGTCTAAGATTTTTCTAAAGTTCGGTCCCTCAAATAAAATTTAGTGTAAGAATTCAAATTATAATATTTTTAAGAGTAGCCTATTTCCTATAGGTAAATTCGCAAAAAAGTAAGTCTACTTTATCTGAAATGGCATTCGGTTTGTTTGTAGTAAATAAACCAATAGCAATTAGGGTTTTTTTTCTAATGAAGTTAAAAAACAAAGAATGATGACAAATATCTTCCTTTTTAACTCTAAGGTATTGTTTTTACTTTTATGGTGAATGTTTGTTTGCATTAACCACAAAATACGGTTATCATACAGTTTTTATGTTAACATATTTTAAATATTATTTACTTATTTATTCCTCATTATAGATTCAACTTATTTCAAGAGGTAGGAATACAACTTTTTGACAATTGATTACACGCATAACTTAGTTATTCTATAACACGACTGCAGAACGACGGCTACGAGACGTGCATTCAATAATAACTCTCCCTTTACAGTGATTAACGTTCACGAGCAGGAGCTGATTTCAATTACAACACGTCAGCAGTGTTATATGTTCAGCAGACAAGTGATGTAATGACAGGCAAGCTGAAAACACACTCACAACGGGACATGTCTACTAACTAGATCGATGGTTCATTGATTATTGGCGTTAAGAAATTTTAGTTAATATTTGTTCATGTAGCCACCAACTATAATTTCAAAAACAGCGGTGGAGAGTAGGAGTTCTACTGGGGTAAAATATATTGTTATTGGTTATTTTTTTGGTTAAAATTGAATTATTTCTTTGTTACACGGTGAATCAAAAGTTTTTGGGAATTGATTTATGTAAACTCTGACAAAATAGTATATTTCGTAACAAGGGCCTAGATGGCGACTTGCTGGTCTCGAGTTCGTGTTCCAAGTTTGAGACGAAGTCAAGAGTTATGAACGATATTTTAATCAGACTACATAATGCAGTAAATGCTTTGCAAATGGAAAATATGTTTTTCCTATCACTGCATATAAATAACGTACTTTGCGCCCTTTATTCACAAATAGCTACAGTCAACTCCCGATTATCCGGGGTAATGACTGGTTGAAGGGTCCCGGATAACCCAAAACCACGGTTAAAACAAAGAGTTCAATAAATTAAGTAAAACACGAAATAAACAAACAAGTTTTAACTAGAGTCCGCGGGTTTCCAATATTTATTATTATTTATTGACCCAACCTTATTGGAATGAATAAACATAACTAGTTGAGTGAACGAACAAGGAACACAATAAAAAAAGTGCAACGTGGACAAAAAACCAAGGACAGGTGTTCTATTGTTTGGCATCGATAGCCAGCCGGGATGGGTGGGTGGGGTGAGGGGGGAGGGTCGCTTGGGATAATTTATTCAAGATAAGAGCGCGTACAAAAACAAGTGATGGGTCGACTTTTTGTTTAATTGGTAAAAATGTTAGAACAACCAATTGTTCAAAATGTATGCTAATTATTGAATTAGGCTAATAAATTTATAACTTTGCCAATTAAAATTTTAATGTTACGGTACTTTAACAAAAATTTCTTGAAATACAAAACAAATGCATTTTGAAATGTGTTGTTTAGTATGATATAACTTAAAATTAATAGGGGTCACTGAATAGCAGACGAATCAGAGCGATAATTAGACAGAACTGGAAACTAAATAGGATCTTTCTTGGTTTCTATTTTTAGCTCATCCCGGCGGGCGACCAGTTGTTTCTAGTAGTCAAGGTCATACCCGCCATTACGCTGACTCGTTCCTCCCTGGCGACATGACTACGATCACAATTACGCCACCAAATAATTTACAAATTATTTTCCGTGTTTCATTGCTTTTTTCATTGACAAATCAAATAATAATTAGTAAAGATACTTATTCAACACAATAAGATTGATAAATGATGGTATTGTTGTCAAAACTGAGAAAATAAATCAAATTAAAATTGACGTTTTGTGACCCCGGTTAATCCGCAACCCGGTTTACCCGCCCCCGGATAATCGGGAGTTGACTGTACTTTCATTTGTTAGGTTTCATTGCACAGTGTAGTGAGATCAAAGATATCGTTCGTAAATCGACCAAAAACATTTTGCCTACTCTAGATTATTTCAAGTTATTGAATTTGTCTCGAACTTGAAACATTATTGAAGCCGGCAAAACGACACTTTCGGCCCTTGTAACGAAATATACTATTATTTGCCCCTAACGAACAAAACATAACGACAACTAACCTATAGAGAGGGAGTTATCATATCCGGTTGCTAGGCAACCGTTTCACAGCACCCGTTTCCCGGGGATTCCAGTAGGAAGTAACATGACCGATGATTTTGGCCCTAGACTTCATAAAAATATGATTTTCGTTGGTAAAAGTGAGGGTCGAAAAGACGTGATGTCAAAGTAGTAAGGGTATTTTTTTAAATTAGCTATATAATTTAATTCGGTAATGAAATATTAAGACGTATAGTGAGTGTGCAATTATCCCTTTCCTTATCTATCTACAATTCAAGATATTTGTCACCACTCACTCACGTGTCAAAGACCTATATAAATGTAGGGTCTATTAGGGTTGAAATTTAGCATGAACGTTTATCTTTGCCTATAGGTGCTCACTGATAAATGATTTTGCAAAATTCTTTCATAACTACGCCCCTCCCCAGAGTCCCGAATCCAGATGTTATGCTATTCATATGGCCAGCTTTTAATATGAATCAAGGAAATCAGGAATCTGAAAATGTATAGGACCTAGGGGCTTAAACCTTTTTTTAACTTTGATTTTTTAGGGGCTGGAAAATCTTTTTTTCTCATAGGTCCTCACTAAGACACGGTTTTGCAAAATGCCTTCAGCCTCCGCCCTACACTGCTTAAAGATTTTTATGCAATTTTATTACAATGGCCAAGTTTTTATACGAATATAGGAAACAACATTTCTGAAAAAATATAAGACCAATAATCGGATAAGATTCTGTATTGAAGCTCTTCTATGCTCATAAGTGCTCAAAAAGAGTCGGTTTTATCAAATGTCTAAGAACCTCATTTAAAATAATATGCCATCATAAAACATCAATTATCACGTGATTAGTTTTACTAAACTTTTAAATACATGTTCATTAATCTCTGTCATGTTGTAAATTTAATAAAAAAACATTTTGGACCAAACTGACAATTTTTTTGGAAACGTATTTAAAAGAGTCTAAGACATTTTTTGCCGAGACATTTTTGCTTAAAATTCAAATTTCAACCTCAAATATTCAATAAACTGCTAAAATTACGCGTACAAGATCAAATTGTAAAGTTTTCTTAAAAACCGTGTAAAACTAAAAAAATATTTAAAGTGAGAGTTTGTATTTGACATCAGTGACTTCCGGTCTGGAGAGGTAATTTCAGATACATCCTGTACATTGAAATTACTCTCGGTGAATAGACCGCTTTTCCTATAAAGGCACAATTGGTTAATGTTATAAAATTTCTTAAAAAGGGTGTTTCGGTAATTCGCGACTTCCAGTATGTTGGCAAATTTCTCAGTAATACAGGTCGGTAAGTTTAGTTCTCGCTTGGGAATCACTATGTAGTAAGTGATATATAGGAGATCTACTTTACCGACATTTGACGAATTTCTGATACCCCGATGAGTGAGTGAGTGAGTGAATGAGTGAGTGAGTTACACATTCGGGAGTATATAATTTAGATTATGCAACTTAATGTTTATTATCTGGCCTACAATGATTATTATAAAAAAATCAAACTCTACCAACCACAACAAGAATATTAAAAACTCTTCACGAAACAGACAGTCTGTAACACAGAGAGTTCATGAGCTAAGTTATTCGGTTTTCAAATAATAAATCATTTGATACCTTTTTAAGCTTTTGAATGAATGACTGCCAACGTGTGATATGTTTGAATTCCCATGGTGAATACAAGGCTGACATTGGAGCCTGAATGAAACCCGTTACTGTTCTGTCACGTAGCTTTCCCAGCTTTCAATGACTAGATTGAGTCAATACGGATCAACTTGTTTGACAATTTTCAGAACAATTCATACTTTGATTATTTATGTTGGCATTGGTAATAGGACTAGATTGAAGGCTGCCTTGCAGGGTAAATATAAATGAATTTTGAATGGACCTACATAAACTGAGCTTATTGTGAGGGCACCAACAGAATACAGAATGATGTAAACCACTTACATAGGGTAAGTTATTGAAAATATTCATGGATAATGTTCAGTTCTTAGGCACACAATTACAAATAGACTTACAAACAAGGGCACAAACACTTAATATCATATAATTAACACTGATTCACACATTAAACAGAATTTTGAGTTAGGGTCTTAACAAACATTAAGTTATGGGTTAGTTTTGTTACATTAAATTACCTAGCGTACATTTTATATTATTAAATATAGCATGTAACACATGTTATAACATGTTACACATAGATACACGATAAACATTCAAATAGGAAATGACAAAACATATTTTTTGTTAAAGATAATACAGATTTTTAACTGGAGAACAGTTTTTTATCTATAAATCTGCAGCGGTTGATACAAAAGGGTGCATTGCAAAATGTTGATAGTCCAAAATTTGTGAAATATCCGTTTTTTAAATAATAAAACATGTTGAGAGTGCTGAACCTAGGGGGAGATATCTAAATAAAAGGAGCAAGGACAAAAGTAGCAGACAAAACGTTGAGTGGCTCGACGTGTCTAAATAGACTGGCGATTACAACGTTTTGACTTGCACTGCCACTTTTAGTTAGATTTTCTCCCGCTAGGGCCATCATTATCTAGATGAACCGTATTGCCATACGACATTTAAAATATTGTTCTTATAAAAGGTAAAATATTAGAATTTTGGGACTTAAAAAGTTTTGAATTTGTGGTAAAAAAAAATCTTATTGTAAACTGGTGAAATTTTTATTTTTATAAATATCAGATCCAATTCCTACTTAGGCATTAATTTAACGTTTTAATTACCTACTAAGTAATAAGTTTTCCTTTGCAAAATATGTTTATTCTTCTTGTAATTTCACTTTAGGCACGTGCAACGTTTTGGAAATGCACAGGTCACCACTATAGATCATTTGACTTAAAATTCCTCTTAAATCTTCCCAACCTTTCTAAGAAGTCCTCTTAAAGTGTTATAAAATTTACTTGAAATCAATTTTTTTTATTGAGAAAAATGGCAATATAACTTGATGAAGAAAGTTGTTTTATGCATCAAGCTACAAACTGTCAAGTTTCATCAAAACTCTCCTACATTCTACCATTGACTGTATTCATAGTCAATGATTCTACGCTTTAAAATGATATACTAGAAGTGACCTTCCCTTTTTGCCTAAGAGACGAGAATCGGTGCTTAAACATAATTATTCACCTGTTTTTTATGAAATACCTAAAGAGACCAATAGAACCTAGTTATCTTCTCAAAACTTAATTTAAGGTTAAACCCCAATAAAGTTTCATTTGTTTTTCTCACATCATAAAAAACAATAAACGCCTAAATATTTAGAGATGTCACAAACCCCACCTTAAAAGGTTGAATATATCTGAAAATATTCAAGTCTTAAGGCATTCACGTTTTTGTCACATAATTTAAATGGAATGGTTGATTGTCTGCCATTTCCGACTCGGCCAACCATTTGAAGTGCAGTTTGTGATATTAGACTCTGCCAAACAAAGCCTTTAATTTGATGTACATATATCAACCTATGCTTATATTTAATGTTTTGGACTGACTCCTAGTGGCCATCCTGAAGGTTGTGGCACAGATAAGTAGGTTATTATCATCATTGATGATTTGTGGAAGTTGGTATTTTTATCTGTTGCTGTGTAAAAGTTATTAAATAAGTTCCAGACTTAATTGACATGCTGTTTAAAGTTTAATGTCCAACAATGATAATTATTTCATGAAAACCCGGTCTATAATTATGTTTAACGCCGATTGTCTCCCCTTGGGCTAATAGGAACTATTACTTATAGTATCAATTTAAAGCTGAAAATCAGGGGAAGTTTTGGTGCAATTAGACAGTTTGTAGCTTGAAGCATAAAAACTTTTCTTCAACAAGTTATAGTGCCATTTTTCTTAATTTCCCTAAATATTGTATTCAAGTATATTTTACAAGGCTTTAAGAGGGCTTACTTAGAACAAACTGCAACATTCTAACATTCTAAGACATTTTATGTAATTTCTAAAAATGTCTTAAAAAGTGCAAATAAGATTGGTAATCGGTGAAAAAAATTAGGCTTTATTGGGGAATGTCAAGAAATGTTTAAAAAAAAATTGAAAACGACTGTTACTGGAAGATAAAGTGAGATATAATTATCTATATTGCGTAATTTTGTTGCATTTTACTAGTAACAAAACCCCTTAAAATTTTTAATACCGACTACCAAACACCCTGTATCTAATAAGCTATTTCAAGATCTTGTTTGTTTGTAAAAAAAATAAAACACATTGTACAGAAACATAAATTTATTGAGCACGAATACGCTAGATATATGTATCCACGAGATAAAAATTGATAATGCATATATGTTCGAGAAGTAATGATGAAGATTCTAAATTGCAGGAATTATAACCCGGGGAATTTGGACTACAATAAGGTTTTTACAAATTGGATCAAACTAACTTATTTCTCGGAATAAATTGTTCATGCAAATATAGCAGGACAGTTCTAGCTAGGCGTTGAGCATAAATTGTAAACTGTTTCTCTGACAAGTGGTGGCAGGGTGACAGGCCAATCTGGCGTATGAATACAAGACCTCCTACATACAGACGCAGTTTGCCTCTTGTGTGGTTAGTTATGAATGAATTACTAAATGGAATTCGCATGAGAAACTAATACATTGGTCCTTAATTAATACAATAGTGACATCTACATATTAGGGTCACCATAGAGAAAACTCAACTAACAAAACAAATATTTAGCCAATTTTAACCTTTAGCGTTCCAATCATTATAGTTATTGATTAGAGTTACCCATTTGTTATTAACTTAAAGGTATATACAGAACTTTTTAAAGTTTATTCAAACTAAACAAAAAGCTTTTTGGTAGAGTTCAAAAGAAACACTTTTACAAAATCAACATAATTTCTAAAGGAGAAAATCCAAAACTTATGCTTCACGTAATACGACTTTTCTTTTGCATGAGTGATGAACTTAAGTCTCACAAAATAATTATACATAAAATAATAGCTTAGCGTTAATAATAAACAGTTTTATTAATCTCAATTCCTATTACGCGGTTGTAACGCTATGTTCTCAGCAACTACCGGACCGATCTTCATGATTTATGGGTCAAATTAAAGGGAATGATACATAAATTTGCAGAATCTCCTCTAAATGCACGATTGCCCTGAGGATTACACCATACAACTCTTCAAAGTTTTGGGTCAATATATTTCTTATGGGAGACTAATCCTATATATTTATCCACTATTCTAACGCTGAGTTCACGCTAACTAACAAACCAAACTTCATGATTTATGACTCGAATAAAAAGAATAATCCGTAAATTTGCAGAATCTCTTTTAACTGTACGACTGCCCTGAAGATTACACCCTACAACCATTCAAAGATTTGATTCAATGCATTTCTTATAGAAGACTAAAAACACGGCTAAGCAAAATTTAATGTGTAAGCTGTGTTAAACGTTTGTTAATGTTTTCATAACCTCAGTTTTGAATTCGGCATACTGTGTTCAGAATCAAGGAGGATTTTATGCCAACTATTTCATGTTTATCATATATTAGTGAATTTCTCTATAGGGAATACACTACTACGGTAGTAGCCATGGTAAGACCTAAGTCCGGAACCATATAACGTTTTCATTTTGAGGTCCCCAGAAGCCAAAAAAGACATCCGTTAAGGCATTCGTTATAGCTGACCTAACAACTGGTAATTTAGTGAGGGCTTTGGTTTTTTAGGTGTAATAGATTTTTAAAAAATGAGCTGATATTTGCAAATGTAATATCCACGTGTTGCAGTTTGTAACAAAATTACCTTAGAGTATATTCAAAAGTTCTGAAAGGCTAGTGAAGGAAGCAAACGGTCAGGTCGCGTCATGAGGGTGGGTTAATTCAAACAGACGTTAACCATGAAACTAAATGCGGTACCAAGATAAGGAATATACAGGGTGATTCAAAAAGAATGACCTGATTTCAGAAAAACTATAATTGTTTCAAAAATTTGTGCACACAAACAAATTTTACATCAAAATACTCACAGAAACATCAAATTTATGATGATGTACTACAAATGTTCTATATGCCCTCCATTGGAGGCTCTGGCGACATTTAGACGATAGCCGAACTCATCCGAAACTGTCCACTAGATGTCTTCTGGGACTGTAGCTACTGTATCTGATATCCTGGTTTTAAGCTCCTCGATGTCACGAGCTAAGGAAGGAACATTAACTCGTTCTTTTACGTATCCCCACAGGAAAAAGTCGCACGGTGTTATGTCAGGTGACCTTGGAGGCCAAGAATGCAAAGCCGTGTCTCGCGGTCCTGTGGGCCCTATCCAACGTCCGACTAAAAGTCACCAAAGTTTATGACTGACGCCACACCCACAGTTAGCGCTTAATTAGACATCTAGTGGTGATTTTCTAAAACTCTAGACCTCCCTTGTTGTAGATACTGCATTTTCAGTGGTGGTAATGTGATACTATCAATAATGTCAAAATTTAAAATCAGGTAATTCTTATTGAATCACCCTGTATTTTTCATCTTAAGATAAGTGAATGAGTTAGTATGGATAAAAAAAGAGCCGTTTTGGTCTATTAATTTCAGCGTAAGTGACTAAGATTTTTTTAAAGTTCGGTCCCTCAAATACCATTTAGTGTAAGAATTCAAATTATAATACTTTTAAGAATAGCGTATTTCCTATAGGGGAATTCGCAAAAAAGTAAGTGTACTTTATCTGAAATGGCATTCGGTTTGTTTGTAGTAAAAAAACCAATTAATTGCGATTTGTTTTTTTTTTTTTTTTTTTTAATGAAGTTAAAAAACAAAGAATGATGACAAATATCTTCCTTTTTAACTCTAGGGTATTGTTTTTACTTTTATGGTGAATGTCGGTTTGCATTAACCACAAAATACGTTTATCATACATTTTTTGTTAGCATATTTTAAATATTATTTACTTATTTATTCCTCATTATAAATTCAACTTATTTCAAGAGGTAGGAATACAACTTTTTAACAATTGATTACACGCATAACTTAGTTATTCTATAACACGACTGCAGAACGACGGCTACGAGACGTGCATTCAATAATAACTCTCCCTTTACAGTGATTAACGTTCACGAGCAGGAGCTGATTTCAATTACAACACGTCAGCAGTGTTATATGTTCAGCAGACAAGTGATGTAATGACAGGCAAGCTGAAAACGCACTCACAACGGGACATGTCTACTAACTAGATCGATGGTTCATTGATTATTGGCGTTAAGAAATTTTAGTTAATATTTGTTCATGTAGCCACCAACTATAATTTCAAAAACAGCGGTGGAGAGTAGGAGTTCTACTGGGGTAAAATATATTGTTATTGGTTATTTTTTTGGTTAAAATTGAATTATTTCTTTGTTACACGGTGAATCAAAAGTTTTTGGGAATTGATTTATGTAAACTCTGACAAAATAGTATATTTCGTAACAAGGGCCTAGATGGCGACTTGCTGGTCTCGAGTTCGTGTTCCAAGTTTGAGACGAAGTCAAGAGTTATGAACGATATTTTAATCAGACTACATAATGCAGTAAATGCTTTGCAAATGGAAAATATGTTTTTCCTACCACTGCATATAAATAACGTACTTTGCGCCCTTTATTCACAAATAGCTACTTTCATTTGTTTAGGTTTCATTGCAAAGTGTAGTGAGATCAAAGATATCGTTCGTAAATCGACCAAAAACATTTTGCCTACTCTAGATTATTTCAAGTTATTGAATTTGTCTCGAACTTGAAACATTATTGAAGCCGGCAAAACGACACTTTCGGCCCTTGTAACGAAATATACTATTATTTGCCCCTAACGAACAAAACATAACGACAACTAACCTATAGAGAGGGAGTTATCATATCCGGTTGCTAGGCAACCGTTTCACAGCACCCGTTTCCCGGGGATTCCAGTAGGAAGTAACATGACCGATGATTTTGGCCCTAGACTTCATAAAAATATGATTTTCGTTGGTAAAAGTGAGGGTCGAAAAGACGTGATGTCAAAGTAGTAAGGGTATTTTTTTAAATTAGCTATATAATTTAATTCGGTAATTAAATATTAAGACGTATAGTGAGTGTGCAATTATCCCTTTCCTTATCTATCTACAATTCAAGATATTTGTCACCACTCACTCACGTGTCAAAGACCTATATAAATGTAGGGTCTATTAGGGTTGAAATTTAGCATGAACGTTTATCTTTGCCTATAGGTGCTCACTGATAAATGATTTTGCAAAATTCTTTCATAACTACGCCCCTCCCCAGAGTCCCGAATCCAGATGTTATGCTATTCATATGGCCAGCTTTTAATATGAATCAAGGAAATCAGGAATCTGAAAAAGTATAGGACCTAGGGGCTTAAATCTTTTTTTTAACTTTGATTTTTTATGGGCTAGAAAATCTTGTTTTCTCATAGGTCCTCACTAAGACACGGTTTTGCAAAATGCCTTCAGCCTCCGCCCTACACTGCTTAAAGATTTTTATGCAATTTTATTACAATGGCCAAGTTTTTATACGAATATAGGAAAAAACATTTCTGAAAAAATATAAGACTAATAAGGGGATAAGATTCTGTATTGAAGCTCTTCTATGCTCATAAGTGCTCAAAAAGAGTCGGTTTTATCAAACTCCTTCAGGGATCCATCCGACAGGACTTCAAAGTACTGTTAAGCTTAGGCCTTCAGGGTTGAAGTGATGCTTGCACGTTCCTATTTCACACTAAGAGAAGGTTTTGTAAAATTCTTTAAGGGCTCCAACCCACATGATCTCACAATTACTATGGGGTTGAAATTTGGCATCGACGTTTTCCTTTGCTTTTGTGTGCTCAAGAAAAACAGTTTAGAAAAAGTCTTCCAGGACTCCCCACAGAACTCCAAAATTTCGGTATAATTGTCATTCTTTTTTTCAATATGGATAGAGGAAACAACAAATCTAAAATAAATTAAGGGCCCATCAGGGATAAAATTAGAAATTTGAGTCCCTTTTGTCATCGGTACACTCAAAAAAGTTTAACAATTTCCTTCGAGGCTCCACCCCCTAGAATCTCAAAATTTTATATTACTATGAAAAATGTCTTCAAGGCACCGCTAGCGGGACTTCAAATTTGGAATATAATGTTATTTTACTCGTGTTGTGGAAAAAATATATTTCCATTTGAATGATATTTTATTGTTTATTAAATAAAAATTACAAATGCTGTCGATGCCACGCCGGGTTACAGCTATTGTTAATTGTAGCTCCAGGCCAGTGAGGGATGTGTAAGTACTACATACTGAAATTTATCTACCATTGACATTACTTAAGAATACGTAATCTTACCTCTATATTGTCTCCAACCTACGTGGAAATAGCATTACGTATTGTTAGCTTAAAATTTATCTTTTTATTGTAATACATCGAATAATGAATTTATTTGTTGAAAAAATATATAGCCTAAAGCTAAATACAATTTACAAATTAGAAACGTAAGTTGACAACTTTATCCAGTACATGTTTCAACTTTTACAACTAAACCATCAGTTAAACATTCTTTTGTGAGTACAGCAACACTTGACTCAGCACTTTCGCTCAGTGGCGCCTGTACTACAAACTATAATTAAAAGTACAACAAAGAATTAACATTTAAGTTTTAAAAAATACACAGTATTACAAAAACATTATAAATTTATGTATAACAAAGTTTAATGATAATATTTGTCATCTTAAAAAAATGTTCTAGTAAAAAGCGTAAAGACTTATAACATGTTGAAGTATGGCCTATTGTGAGGCAATATAAGCTACATTAAACAATTTTAGCAATGTAGACTATCAGTTAAAGCTAAGATCTTCATCCCCTTGACTCGCTGCATATTGGGGAGTGTTTCATAAGGTATTAAATGCAAGGAAAATAAATTTTTCTTACGCTTAGAACGTTCTCATTTGTCAGATTACTTATCGAGCAAGTTTTGAGTTTTTATTAGTATTATAAACTAGAACTATATCAAAATAAGCTTCTTAAAACACAAATAAAGTTGTTTGCTTTACACAATGTGATATTCCAGTAAAAATTAAAGTTAAAAACTATGATATTTGTTAAATTTTTAAATTTTTGTCGAGCTGTGATGCCATATCCCATGTGGGCCCGGGGGTCATTCGTTTATAATCACATAACGGCCGGTCTCATGAAACATGGACGGACACCCAGGGCTGCCGGACGGTCTGTTGGTCCTTGCATCATTAATGTTTTGTGATCACCTTGTCCCGCCTAAATGGGATTAATTAGTGATTAGTTAGTGATCAGAATTTGGAAGTTACCCTACTTTCCTATAGAGAGGTCCAGGTTGCTAAGGGACTTGAATTTGATTGTGACATTTTTTAAATAATTGTGATCGCTTTATGTAAAATTGTAACATCTTAAACTCAAGAAAAACTAGTATAACTACAAACCATTTTATAAATTACAGTAAATTTTTTAGAATATAAATTTTAAGGTAGCTACATATAAAAGCTCTGCGAAAACAATTTGTAAACTATTTTATTTTATAGATAGATTTATTAAGATTTTAATTTATTAATTTCTCATGTAAACCAATCTCAATGGATTGCTATGTAAATAATTTTTAAAATGTATATTAATTTGATTTATGTTTTTTACCCTTCTTAACACAAAATTAATTTTAGTTTTCGTTATCATAAAAGTCTTGGCTAGTGGTTGGTAACTAGTACAACCATCATTTTAAATTGAATCATACTAAACTTTCTTTGTCGTTATAAAAGGTGCGATAAAATTTGTTTGGAATTCAGAAAAGGCCATTTCCTGTAAAAAGAAAGCAAAGTGGGCCCAATAAACGTCAAGCCCGAACAGACAGACAGCCTAAAGGACTGAAAGATAAACTGACTGAAATTAAAGTTATTCAATTTTTACTTTGCACACACAACAAGTCATACGTGAATTAAAACCCATACTGTGCTCAAGTTAATACCAATGTTAATGAGAAAAGCGAAAGATTTATTTCGCTTATATACTTAATTAAATATTTTAATTAGTTTAATAGTTTTAATAGTTTGTGAAAAACTATTACTCAACAAGCTATGTAATTTTTTCCAAGGAAACGAGTACTTTTGGCCGATTCCTCATGACACAAGCAGCACTTCAAATGTGCTCTCGGTGACAACAATGTTTTTAGTATAGTACCATTAATCAAGGGTCTATTGAAGAGTATGAGTCCTTAACTCCTAAAATAAAGTATTGTTTGAAAGAAAGTGTTGTTAAAGTTTAGAGCGAATAGCCACAGGACACCTTTGGCTGAGTTGGTAGAACTGAAATTTTTATCGGAGTTCAGGTGTGGGGCTACTGAACCTGCTGGGTTGAGGCCTAGCAGGAATCTTTAAGGAAACTTCCACTTAGTGTCCACAATTCAATTGGTGGAACATCCACAATAATATAAGAAAATTCTGTAACACTTCATAACACACTTCAAGTTCGGTTTTCGAACTTTCTGAAAACCGTCCTACAGTTTCAACGTTCAGGCTATACCAAAATTCTTAGCTATCACTTCAAAATTATTAGCTTTGGCTTAAGTTTGTGCCCGATAAACTATTTCAACAAAACATTTTTTAATAGACGTGGTCTCTCTCTGTGCATACCACAGCGACCTGGCCAAGGCGGGCACACCCAGGGATAGGTATGACTAATGATTCCTATTGTTGCAACCGGCTCCATTTCTTTGTAATCATGCGATATTTGTATGACTAAAATAAACAAACAAATGAACAAGATATTTTGAATACAATTTATATAAAAACCATGAACTCAAATCTTTTATTGAAAATTGTTTACACCTGTTAAAAAAAACACATAAGTTATAATAGTATTAAATATATCATAACTAGCTCTTGCCCGTCACGGCTTTGCCCGTGATTGAATCTACTTTATAGGTAGTAAAATCTTTTTCAAGAGCAACTAAATCTACTTCCTTAACATTGAAACAATGAAGTAGTGTGAGTGGGGCTCTGAAGGAATTTCGCAAAAACTGTTCTTAGTGAGGAAAGGTTTCTTAAAAAGAAATCCCCTTAGAACCAACTAGAAAGTAGGAACGACCATGTCAAATTTCAACCCCTTAGGCTCTACAGTCATTTTGAAGTCATGTGGAGTGGAGCCCTAAAGAACTTAAGAAACTATATTTACAAATCCATTTGGTAGTGAGCACCTGTTAAAAAAACAGAACATACACGTTATATTTTTACCCCCTAGGATATAAATATAACGTAATCTAGGGTAATCTTGAATTTCTATGAGGTGGAGCCCTAAAGGAAATTTGCAAAATTATTTCTTAGTGAACACCTATGAGCAAAGAGGAACGTCCATGTCAAATTTAAACCCCGTGGGCCCAAGAGTAATTTTCAAGACCTGTGGGCGGAGCCCTAAAGAATTTCAAAAACTATATTTGCAAAACCATTTCTTAAAAATCTTTCTAAAAAGCTATAACATATTTTATTTGCCTATGAACTATATACTGCACCTTTTCAAAGTTAAAAAAGTCTTAACTGGGTATTGGTGCGTTCACCCTAATTCAAAAACCAAGTTTTAATTTGTTGTTTCCATTGCTAGGATTGTTAAACATGTCAATGGAATGTTTGAAACACGACTGCAGAACGACGGCTACGAGACGTGTATTCAATAACTCTCCCTTTACAGTGATTAACGTTCAGGAGCAGGAGCTAACGTTCAATCCTAACCCGTCAGCAGTGTTATATGTTCAGCAGACAAGTGATGTAATAACATGCAAGATGAAAACACGTTCACTACTACTCACGAGACATGTCTACACGACAGTCTATTTTAGTTTGTAGTTAAAAGATAATAATTTTACAGAACCAAATGTAATACAGATAATGGATGAGTTTGTGCCCATAAATTGAAAATACTCTAATCCAGTCATAAATATATATCCATATTTTATTTTGGCTTTTACAGATTTAATTTCTAACATAACTTGTGATTGTACTTTTTGGATTATCTGGATTTTAAGAATTTAGAAACAGCATTTAATCTACTGTACTGATAAATCGTTGATACACCACACATTAATGTTATTTTGTGTGGGCTGAGAATCTTTGTTGAAGGGAGAACTTAGATTAAGTATACTTACCAAGGTGTATGCTTGATGTACGATAGAACTAGAAAGTATAAATTAACCTTACAACCCATTACTTCGAGGCGCAGACGCTGGGTCCAACAATATATCCCAGTAAAGCCCAGCGCCCCACCCTCCCCCATCGGGGAGTTTTCATCAAAGATAGAATGAAGAATGGACGCAACCTTTCTTATCTATATAAGAGAGTTTCAACTTAATACTTTTTTTTTAGATTGTTTTCAGCGATTAGGAGTTTTAAATGTGACATGTAGAGGAAATAATATAAAAAAACAAAACACTTGAACTTATTAATTACTTGTAAATATCATGTGTTTTCCATGCTTCTATTCAAAAGTTAAATATTTATTTTTATTTAAAGATTCTCCGTTAAATATTTTTTTTATTTAAGTTGATAATCCTTTGTTAAATGTTAAAATACGACCTAGGCAATGTTATTTGTATTATAGGTTGTAATTAATTTGCTTACTATACAAAAAAGACAAATGCAATAAAACCATAAACATAGTTTGATAACTAATACGTTCTGAATTCTAAAGCTGTAAATACTTTTAAAATGTGTCCAAGTAGTGTGTCTCTATTTTTGTCAAGAAATTCAAATTGCATAAGAAAATTAAAAATATATAATTAATATTTTGTTTGTACTTTACTGCATTATAGAATTTGATCATTGTATTTGGTATTGTGTTAGGATCTAAACTGGTTGCAAAAAGGATGTTCCAATTGAAACACACCTGAATACATATGTTTGAATATTGCTTAAAATGTCCATTGAAACTTTTGTAAACGCGTAGATTTTAAGTCAGAAGTTATTTTTTGCATCGGTATGTTAAATGTGCATTAAATATTAGTAATTATATTCTTCCAGTTATAAATATTGTGACTCTCCAAAACTCACAATGTGAGAATCTCATAACGCAAGTATCATAAATCCGGGCTTTTTACTGAAAAGAGGCTATATCACTTTCTTTTTCTTTTTTATTTGTTATTTAATTTTCTTCCGTCTTACTCAGATATTAAGGAGTATTTTACAATCTAGATTGCAAAAAATATATTTATTATAATATAAAACATTTTTATAGTACATTTTGTTGTTTTATTTTCTTTTATCATAAAACAGAGCAGTCAGTAGACCATGCTAACTCTTTGGAAATAACGTTGTCAGGTTCGTTGTATTTTTCTAGTTCAGATAATAGTTCTTTTTTTTCTCCATCAGTTAGAAAACTGGAATTGCATCCATTGATATTCTGAAAGAGAAATACACTATTATAAGTTAAAGTTTGTAATTACAATCACTCAAAAACTAAGGAACGGCGAAAAATATACAGCAGTGTGATTAGTTTAAATTGAAATTTCGTGGTGGCAAAAACCAGGTTTTCAAATCAATAAATTTATTATCATTTCATCCAATTCTAAAATATATTTTACTGTCCTAATAAAAAAAACTTTTTCGATTTTTCAGTATGTTCTTTTTATTATTTTTTTTTTTCATCCATAATCGGGACAATATTATAGTTCTGAAGAAACAAACTTTCGTTAAACTTTCCTTATCTTGTGTCACTGTTTTTCCTCTATTGCAGTTGGCTTTTTCTTTAATACTGTATATTTAATCGTATTGGTCTATTAATGGTAAGTTTATATCAGCAATAGAGATATTAATTTTAATAGAGACTTAAACTTAAAAATTACTACTTCAGATACAATTTACATGTATTTCATTTTTGTATAAATGATTTAAAATTTAAGCCTATCATGCTTCCACGAGCATCGGGATACATGTTTAACCAGACGATGTGTCAAATAACACATAGTGTCAAATAAAAAAAAAGGCTCGTTATTCAGAAGCCTTGAGAATAAACAATGTAACTGACATTAACACCTTAAATCATATCAGCATTGTTTTACACAAACCCCTTTATGGTAAGTAGTTCTAAAATAAATAATCGAACCAAAAATAGGTGTCCTAACTCATTTTTTGTGCGTAATGACCAGTTGCGAAAAAGGATACACAGCAGACAGGACAGAAAATTCTGTAAAAGTAAACCCATAACAAATTTTTCATATATTGAATCCTTTCATAATGTTCCCCACCCACAATAGTAATGTGTTTTCCCCTTGCACGCCGAAAGCTAATTAATTAATCGATGTTGTATATTAATGGTTTTACAGGGTTCTTACAGCCATATCTCCACAAAATTCAAAGACTTTTCAAGGAAGGGCCTTCAATGGTTTTTAAGGACCACGAGAAGTAACTATATTTATATCGATTGGTAGGATTGGTACAATTTTGTTGCATAAAAAAAGAATATTAGGTCTATCCAGAATGGATAACACTGGGCGTTGGGTCTTAAACAAGTTTAAAATTTGAATTTTCAACAATTTAAATAATTAAATTGAGAGTAAAAAAGTGAAAGTGATTAATAACATTGTCAAATATGACTCACAGTTCGTAACGAGGTAACAAATTAAGGATCGTCATTGCTTATTCCTATATATGAACCAGATTTTTTATCTATGAACTAATGAGTTATTTAACTGTAAAACTTAGAAATGTGTAATTTTCACACAATGTCTAGTAAATAGTCTTCTTAAAGTGATGTTTTTTTAACCTCAAACAATTGTGGCTAATGCATAACAAACAAGTAAGTTACCAAATATACACAATAACAAAAGAAATTAATACAAATTTTTATTTCACGGTGTCCATTACAGCTGTCTAGTATGCAGCTGCAGTACCTTTACTACATATCACTACATATCACATTATGTAAGCTATAAAATAGGTGTACAAGAATCTTAACGATATAAGGCAATAACAAATTATTTGCGAACATAGGGACATCCCAGTCCCCTTGTAGACAAATACCAACATTCCCACAAAATTCAAGGACTTTTCAAGGACCATACAAAAAAAGATGAAATTTCAGTACTTTTCAAGGCCTTCATGACCAGGGGTTAAATTTTAAGGACTTTCAAGGACCGTAAGAACCCTGGGCAATATTAGTGCCTTGAGACCATTTAGATAAATTGAGCTATATTAGGTTGGGATTCATCATACAGTATTTTTTCTCATTCTTCCTCACTGGATCTCCAGCCACATCGGTGGTGGATTTAGCGGAAGATGAGTGAGATGTCCTAGGCACGCAGTTCCGGTACTTACCGCCTGGACGAACGCCGGATATTGTACCCCCCAGGAGGCCAGTAGCTCGTAGTCCCGCTGCACCGTGTGGCCCGTCACTATAGGGTCATCAGCGCTGATGGAGAAGTTGGCGCCATCCCTGGCGAACCTGGAACGCGAGAATGAAAACAATACTTCAACAATACCTTTCAAACAATACCTTGTTTCAAGAATATTGAACACTCAAGTGAGGGAATCCTTGGTAGTTTGTCTAGTTTAGTGCGAGTTACCCACAAAAGAAGTGGCTTCCCCACCTGTAATGTTAGTTGGATACAAATGGCCCCTCTATTTCTATTCTTTGCTCGTTGTCCTGCATCAAAAGCGGCATTTTTAAATATCGAAGGAATTTTATAGTCCTTCTTTTGTTTTTGTTTTTTTCTCACCGCGGTCTGTATTTCACTTCATTGCTGCTTATCTTTCAATAAATTTCTGTAACATCTATGGGCAAGTCCATTGTGACCTTCGCAAAATTAGTCTTCAGTACCAGGTTAACCGAGCCTTGCTCTTTGGTTTTAATTCACTTTTGTTATAGTGTCATTGTAATCAAGCTTTTAAATCTACACCAGACTCTTCACAGATAACAGCCGTTAAAAAACTGCTTAAAATTCATGTTTCTTTATTTTTGTTTGCTTTTAGTTGTTATTTTGTTACCAAAATTGCAACTCATAAGACCAATGTTAAAAATTACGATTTTTATACTTAAACATAGACCAAATTCGATTTTTCCTGGGATTGAGGTGGTTTCTAAACTTATTTTGGGCCAAAACACTCTAAAATGCAAAGTTTAAGCAAAATCTAACCGCTAGATTTCGAGATCGTGGAACACACATCCCTTCAGACATTGCTCGTATTATAGTATAGGATAACGTTACAAACAATTATCTAAATTCAATATTTACTTTAACTCCTTTTTATCAAAGAAAATATTTACGTCATAAAAATACCTATAACTTATTTTAACAAAAACCATGAAAATAGATGTTTGACCTGCAGATGGGGTGGTGGTCGCCCCAGGTTTGCACGGAGCCGGTCATGAGGCTGGAGTAGGGGCAGCACTCGAAGTGGACCCGGTCCTGGACGCATCTGCCGTAGACGTCCGGGTCCTGCAGCACATGGTAGCCGTGGCCCACTCGCTCGCTGCCCAGCTGGTACACCGCCTACAGGGTGTGGGGGAACAAAGGGTTTAGAGTAAAATTGTAGGTCTACCTTCAATATACCTTCTACCTTATACGTCTACCTTCTATCTTTCGTGGTGTCTGAAAGTGGTGAGAAAATCGATAACTTTTTTCTGGAATAAAAGTAGACTAAAGGACACAGAATCCATTACTTCGGACCCACTGCACATTATTTTCATTTACATCTTTCGGTTGATCCTTATTGTGTTCAGAGATGTTATGAGAAGGGAACTATTAACAGACTATCTCATATAATCAATGCCAGTGCCAAGAAAAATATCGAAGAAGCCTTGGAGTCTACTGTGCAGTCTTGAGGGTCAATGTTTCAATCCATCCTCTTGTGTTTGGGAGTCTTAAGGGGTCCACACACTATCGAGCATGCTCGAACCGATGCCGGGACCAAGGTGGGACCCGACGACAAATTGTCCAACATGTTCGACAGTCTGTGGAATGCTCGGTAGGGTGGTGTGTCGGGACCGGCAATGTTTTAACAAAATTTGTCACGTCCGATGTCGGGCAAGACGTTGGGTCCGACATCTGGCCAGACGTTGGCTCTGACGTCGAACCTGACGTCGGGTCGTGCATGATCGATAGTGTGTGGACACTTTTAGGAGGGGAGACTTATTAACAACCACTCTTAGGCAGTTGGGAAATACTTTTAGACCTTAACGGAATAACTTGTATCTTCTGAGGTGGTATGGTACTGAAACTTTTCTACAAGTGATGTTTAAGTGTGTCCAGATCACCGTTCGAATAGAGGGGAACAATAAGGTGAATAAACTATGGTAGCTGAAAATGGGTTTTAATTCATTCTATGGTCGACAACCATTCTATAAATTAGTATGCAACAGCAAAGGACACAGCCAATAAGTCAACCATATTCAAGACAACAGAAAATCGGCCATGACCAAAGAAGAAGCAAATTTCTGATAAAAAAATTGATTCAAGCATTAACTAACTTGTTCAATTTCTGGGGAGGTCACAAATAAGTCTGGCTGATGTTGCCACTAGTGGATGAGGGGTGTAAACTGGTCTTTTCAGGTTTTTTTACACTACTGTAGTCAGCAAACCTTAATGTTAGTAACACTGATTGTCGGCTACGTGCTGAGTAGTTTGATAAAGCTTAGACACATCATATTTGTAAACAAGGCGTTTGTTGTAAAAAATATAAAGCATTTTAGAGCATTGAGAATTAAATTCATGTAAATTTCCTGTCAAACTAGTAATTGAGGTCATACTCATATATAGACTGACGGTCCTTGGAGCAACACAATAAAAGTCGACAGAAGGTAGGGAAATCGGGACCACTCCCTCACAATTTGAACAACTCCAAAGTACAGAGTTGACTTTTTTTACCAGGAGCGGCCAAGACTAAGTGTCTTTCTTTGGCGCTGAACTTCTTTTATTTGTAGCTTAATCATGTGTGTTTGTCTGTCATTTCATATAATTGTTTAGGCCTACCATCTGTATATTGACAGTTTCTTTGTTTTGATTGAAACTCAAAATTTTACAAGTAGAAACACATGATTACACTACGAACAAAAGAAGTTCATCATCAAAGATTGTCCACTCATTCTTGACCGCTTCCAGTTAGAAAAAAATCAACTGTACCGGTTGTGTGGACCACTCACCCTCTCCACCGCCTGGGCCGTGCCGACCTCCGCTGCGTGCATCGTCCTGTGGACGCCCGTCTGCGCCGCCTCGCGGAACACAGAGATTATCGGCTCCACGTAGGGGGCCTCGTCTGCAACCATCCAAACTCGGTTGTGTACTTTTTATATTAAAATAACTCTGATTAAATATACAGTATGTGAAATCATTCTTAAAAGAACTTTGTATGACTCTCAAGGAGTCATGACGATAAGATTGTATTATTCTTTTACAACTTAGATAATTTGTTTTAGTTTACTGTCTAAAAACTAATATTGTTAGGGCTTAAATTTGCTTTAACTATACCGAGTGGCCATTAAGCCATTTAATGGCTTTGCTTAATTGGAACCATTACAGTCACACGCATCTTGCACTTCTTGTTTGAAGTGTAATTAATCTTTTTTTTTTTACTATAGGCCTACGATCTCAACACCTAAACCCTGCTGACTGACAAAAATGCAATTAAGTACAACAACAAAATCAGGAATGGTGAGTCAGCAAGAGATGTGACTGTGTATGCTATGGATCCACAAAACTTGCTTCGTTTATTACTGTACTGCTTGGACAGACTTTTTATGTGAAAATTTGAAGAAGTACACCTAGTGTAAAAAGTATCAAATATGCCAAAAGTGTATGGGCATTTTTTTAGAAAGAGGCAGTGTGTGCCACTTATGAAATGATAACCAAATCTGGAACAAACTAAAATGTTGACCAGAAGACTCAAAAGTAACCCGATGCTTACCCGTAGAGGTATATTGTGTTTGTACATCGCTGTAAAAACTTAAGAAGTCACTTGTTAAAACGTAAAATAAAACATTATCCTACCATCATTTGTTTTCATACTGTTCGGTTTCTTTATCAGGGCAAGACTGTGGACACCCGGTACTATCACTAAAAGTTTTTTACAAGACTTTTGCAGCAAAGATATACAATGCGGTATAACAAAACATTTTTGAATTGTGTTTCACAAACCAAAAGAATAGATTAGTAATATATTCTTTAAAATTTTTAATAGTACTGCATGTGAAAATAAATGCATTCAGTAGACACGATTTTTAAGTTTTTCATTAGTCACCTTAAAACAAAATTTAGAAAATGAAACCCATTTCAGTATTAGCCTACAAATGACTGATTATTAACGTCTACGGCTAAAAATACTTTAGGAACAGTTCAATAATGACTTATATAGTAAATAAAAATAGTTTTGTTTGGTTTGTATGGACAAAAGCATAATTTCATACCGACAATACAACCCCCACTGCCCACTGGAAAGGGAGAGTCAAAACATAGAGCCAATACAGGTTTTTCATCTTACTTACAGTCTAGCATATAAAATACGTATACTGTGAGACCATTGTTGCAGAAATCATATTTTACCTATCACCCCCACTTGGGGCTGCAGAGTAAGAAGGTCTAGCCCCACCACGCCCTTGTCGTAGTGCCTCTGACACAGTTGAAGTGTTTGTTGGAGATCATTGAACTCTTTCTTGTACTGGGCGCACAGAATCTGCCTCGTTTTCAAACCAAAGTCTTGTTCACCCCTTTGTAAACCGTGGGAAATACGCACTATCACTTCGTCTAGCGCTGAAACACCATAAAAATTCAGACAACGGAAGAATTGAGATTTTATAAACTACTGTACAAAGGTATCCAATAAAATATTGTTATGAGATATATATCCAACATTATTAACATTTCGGAGGTTAAAATTCATCTTCATAGACTTTAATCTCTAAATAATCTCTTTAATCTCTCTTTAATCTTTAGATCTGTAGACTTTAATTATTATTAGCATTGGTAATTTACCTACATGTACGTGCCAGAGAACCTAAAATACTTTTTGACGTTCTTACAAAAAACTCAGGACTCTTTTGTTAAGTTTTATTGGCGAAATGTCTCAAGCAACGGGTTTGAACTCATCATACATCTTATCGATACCACGTCGTCCCGTTGATGGCCACAGCAGGCAACATGAGCATGAGCCAACCGACAAGAAAGGGTAAATAAGGGTATAAAACTGTAATGGTGAAAGGGATGGTCGACAAAAGCTTAATTTTGGCGGCGCGGCGGGAGCAGTAGTTCAACGGGGACGGCGTCACGCAGCGCTGGTAGGCTACTATATTATGTTTTTCATCGTAAGACACTTTGTAAAGCCGCGTCCGCACTGGCCGAACATTCGCGGCAAACTTGTTCGGCGAACAAAAAAAATCAACAAACATTTCTAACGAACAATTATAAGCCATATGATTTACATTCTAAAAAGTTAGCAACGAACGAACAAATATTCGGAAGAACCTTGTTCGGTGAACGTGTTCAGCCAGTGCGGACGCGGCTTAAGGTGGAGAGCTAATGGTCTGCCCTTGTCGCCCAGACTTTTTAAAAACTGTTTGTGATATAATTCTCTTAAAAATCATATTGAATAAATCTGTTTTTTCTTCTATAGGTCTTCAAAATGACATAGTTTTAAAATAAATTCAATTTAAATTCTAGCAGATAAAAATGATTTTTTAGCGTGTTTTATTATAATTTTTTATTAAAATAAATTTAGGTTTTTAAGGTGAAATAAACGCATACACTAACAGAATCTCAACTTTGTAGACGAAATAATTTCCTTAAAAATACACAGATTTTGGTACTCATTCACACCTTAAAGTAATTTAAAAAATTGTACGTCATAGCTACGAGGTAAGAAGCTGTTTAAGGCAAAGAAAACTGAAAAAAACCATGTTGCATGAACAACCTCAAAGGGGTTTAACCTGACCAACCCCCGTCAGGTATTCAGGTAGTCTTCTATAGAATAGAATCATTTGCCAATGAATGCATCTTTTAGTAGTTTGAAAAAAATTCCTTTATATCCTTTATTGCTAGTGGAAATTTGGAATGGAAACTGACACCCTTGTAACTTGGTTTCTTTACAATATGGCTCAATGAGAATCTATTGTCTCTGAATCTACGGTTGGAATTGTGAGAGGAACACGAATTGTTTGTAAGATGATCCTCACCACTGGGGCCCAACTGGTGGTAGAGGTCGTCCCCCAGTGCCAGTCGTGGACTGTAGCGCGGCTCCGCGTAGATGACGCCGGCGTAGTACTCGTCCTCGCAGAATTCGTACGCCATCCTCTCGAGCGCGTCCAGGTCACCTCTGGGGAGATGACAAAAGTAGTGGCAAATTCTGGCTCAGTTCTATGACTTTTCTAAAAATTATAACCTGATAGACCTGTCGTACTGTATGGTGACGTCACTTCTTTTGCCATTCAAGGTGTTGTTGAAGCCAGAACTCTCATTTTGTCACTACTAACAATGTACAGATTGAACAACTTGGTGTGTCGCGAGGAACAACTGAGGTTTTCGTGAGTGGCTGACGTAGTGTAGCGCACCGTAAATAGGTTAGAAACCATGCCATAACGATGTCGTGGATTCGAACCGTAGTTCTATGGCTATATCATGGTCACCTGTACTATACCAGCTCATTTACTTTACTTAGTCTTAAACGTTAAAAGTACATATCAACAGTATTATGTGTGGACGGAGTAAAGTAAGCGAAAGAGAAACTACCAACCTATTATAAAACATTAAATCTTTTACTCTAAGGACAAAGACTAGATCAAAAGTGTTAAGTAACTATTTTATAAATTAAATCTACTATTTATGGTTTGTTTCTGACAAAAATACAATATAATTCTACTAAATAACTGAAATGGAAAAGTTGGTTTGTTATGTAGGTTTGTCAAATGCCACGTCGGATATACCGTAGTGGGGACGCAAAGAATTACTTTAACATCTTATGGCAAGAAATTCTAGAAACATATAGTTTTTTTTTTTGCCCTTCAAATTTCCTAGTAAGAAATTAATGCCTAAATAAACTGTTTACAAAATAATGTAACTAGTGATAAATTTTTCTCAGAAGTATGCTATACTTTATAACGTTTTTAAAAGAGCAACAACAACAAAACGAGCTAAACGATTGAGGTTTATTCAATAGAAAAATAACAAAATAATACCAAATAGGCTACTACATCCACTGTGTGTCTGTGTGTGTGTATAACAAAACCACTTGTGGCAAGTGCACTAAACCAATAACATTCTACAGTCAATGAAAGATGTTTCATATCAATATCTTTTCGAGGCAACTTATTACGTTTACTTGAAACTACAGTACATTGATTTAAAGGGTTTCTAAAACCTAAACACAGTGAACAATATCACCTCATATTGTTATGAGAAATATTTAAATGCAAGCCATACAGGATTAGCAACTGGTATAAAAGTTAAAAGAAACTCACTCATAAGAAGGCCAGAACAATGAAAACTTTTGAAGAAATCCGTTCAGGGTGGTGGGGTCTGTGACGGTGCAGGCCTTCTCAAACTGGATAAAGTTCTCGCATCCTGGGATTTTTATCTTTTTCTTTCTAGAAAAGCATAAAAAATGCCAATGACGTATATTATTTTGTGTATTATTTTTATTTAGTTAATTATTATTATTAACGTATTATTTAGTCTAAGAGTACAACACTTAGACAAAGTGAGTATAATTAATACATCATATGGATATTTGAACTATTTGGTATTTTATGTGTGCCATATGTGCATGGAATTTGTTACATTTATACACGTAACAAATATACATCAAGGTGCAGTACTCGTAGGCCTAAATTGAAAGAGTCAGAAAGAGTGGGCAAAGCGAACTAGCTCGTTTTGAACGAGAAATAAGTAGTTTTGCACTAGGCACTAGACGGCACTGTCTGTAACTGATCAAATGCTCGGCCCCATTTGCTGTATGCGATATACCTAAAACAAAGGCAATCTATGGAGCTAAAAAATCTTACATACTTCATTATTAGCACTCAAAATCTAGCAATTCAAAAGAGTTCTCGAGAGGTACGATTGAGCCCCTAAGGTGAAATTTAAAACTACTAATAAGACTTATAACTTACAGCGCCAACTCCCAGGCAGTGCAGGGCCGGACTGCGCCGTCCAGATGGATGTGGAGTTCAACCTGCAATTGAGACATAACAAGTAAGTTATAAAGAGTGCTAATACGAGTAAGGTATGTACTTATGCATGAACACGAAATTCAAAAACGACTCTTAGTAATGGGATAAAAATAATGTATACAGGTGTCTTTAATTGAAACTAGAGATCGCCTCCTGATCGAAATTCGATCAAAATTTCAGTTGATCTGGACTCAAGAAGCTTAAAAACATTTTAGAACTAACACATCTGTTCTTCCTAATTTTCTAGCAGTTGTTATTACAACAGCTGTCTAATGATTCATTCAATTCTCCTTTCTCCATAAGATTAACATTGGAACTTTGAAAGCCTGTGGGGCGTAGCCCTGGAGAGCGATCTGAATTAGAATGTGATTCTGCTCATCTACAGAACTATACCTTTCTAACGGTATGCGCGGATATATCCTACGACGCACACGAGCTGAGAAAAAAGGAGGAAATGAAACATGCTTGCGTATTAATATATAGATTCTGAAATTTTAACATGTCTCTTATGGAATTAAAAAAATATATATATATAAAACACAGAAAAATTAAAACATCTGACTCAACTGTCAGAGTACATACCACGTGTCCCTATACAAACATGTGGGTTTTGCATTGTAGCCAGTTACTGATGAATCACTAAATAAATGTTTCATTCTTAGGCTACTATAAAAAATTTTTTAAAAAACAATATTTTTAAATCGTACTTTAGTGATTATGAATGTTTGGATGATTAAAGTAACAGGACAAAACAACTAAGCCATTTGAGGAGTTGTAATTGAATTTAAAGCAAAATAATTACCGGTAGCAACAATGGTTAATTCAGCTACTAATTATAGAAGTAGAATCCACGTGTCACAGATGCAACATGTGGCTCAACAAATATATACCAGAGTGCAGCAAACATAACCTATTTCAAAACAGTGGACTGGGACGGTGGCGACGTCCTGTAATCCAGCTAGTTGGACATCACAAATTGTGGATAGTTATAAGCAATGGCTTGTGGATGAGATATTCCCTAGTGGGGATTAACGTCCGCACTAGTAAACACTAGTTCATCCATAAAGACCATCCTCATAATTAGACCAATTCGTATATATGAGGTTGAAATTGTGGTTTGGATCCCACTTTATCTGTAGGTCCCTAGATACCATTGGCGGTTGGACTATTAATTAAGTCCAACCTAAGGAAAATGTCGGCCTTAGTCAGTAACAAGACTTCAAGATCGCACCACAATCATCCTTCACTCATTTCTCATTCATATTCAGGTTAAAACACCCACTATGTGAGGTCCCTGTCTTAAAATAGTGATTTAGTCTGAAAGACGAGTGAGTGAAGCGAACGAAATTGTCGTGATGAAGGCTAATGAGTGGAATGAACGAGCTGGTAGTGAATAGAAACAAGCTTTTTACACTTGGTATTTTAGCGCATCACTACGAAGAGTTGTTAAAGTTTTTCAGCAAATGCTTGGTCCCCAGGTAGTAGAAGATAGTAGGCCTACAATATGTACAAATATTTAACGTAAAATATTTACCTAATTTCAGCAAATAAAATAATGAAGTAATTGAGTAAATATCAAAATATATTAAGATTTTTAACTGATATTAATTTTTCCTCAAGAACAACTTGGTGGGTTTTTAGGAAACCTAATCTTTAGAAACTTTCATTTTCAAAATTAAGTATTTTAGTACCTACAATGGAATACTAACTTGACATGCATTTATGAGACAAAGTGTGTATACTTAATACATCACATGGATATTTTTATTATTTAGCATTTTATGTTTGTCATATATGCATTTGTTACATGTATTTATTTCAAATTTACTAAGTGTTTTATTTTATAAGGTTAAATGGTCTTTAGATTTTTAAATCTTAAAACATAATATATTTGTTATATTTCAAGTGGTTGATTCCCTCGGTTTGAAAACATTATGGTGGAATCTGTCTCATACCTTCATACAAAATTCAATGAAAATTGAAAAAATGTTTATTATCATGTTAAAACTTAGATGACGTAATCATACGATAATTTTTTTTAACAGAGACCGCCAAATGAAAATTTATCTTGTTTATACTACCCTATATGGAAATTCGCTTAACATTAATGGCAGAAAACTAAGAAATGCCCAGACAGCTAGAAAGTGTTTTCTCAAAGTGCATGTACAATATTAAAACGAACAATGAAAGTTAATCTACTACTGTGCTAAGTTTACCACAACATTCTGGAAAAAGTATTCATATAAATTGTGATTTATTGTATGACATATATTGGTGAGATCCTAAAAACATTGGAAATGCTCTAGAAAATATAAATATTTATGCCTGTATAAATGTATAACCTAAAGAATACTATTAGTACAAATAAAATTGATTCAATTACAAGGTGTTAAAAAAAGTACAGATTATTTTGAAATAGTAAAGATGTATCAGTTACACTTTGAACACAATTCTTGATCGAATAATTTATCACATAATTCTGTGATATAATAGCTCTTTAGGAGGACGTGGAGGGGCCACTTAGGAGTCATTAGAAATCTTAAATCACAATCATGGTGATTTAAATTATTTTCTTACAGTGAAATACAACAAAATTGACTTTAAAGTAATGACTTGGTCAAAAGTGACAAATGACAAATTTGGCATTATTACAGTAAGTAGGCTAATTAATTGATAAAAGCAGTAAGCTCTCATATGACACGACACGTTTTGAGGTATAAGGTTTATGTGAAAATAAAGTTCTCAAAAAAATTTTCTAAGAAAAGAAAAACAATATGTGTACACCTAATACAAAGGGAAAAATCGAAAGCCTTACGGCATTGTTTACAAAACAAAATGCCAAAATTAATTGCCCTAAAGGTTATCAGTGAAATGATTAAATTGTTTCAGCTCTTTCTGCTATCCAAACATATGATATAAGTATGCTTGAGTAAGTCGTGGCTAGAGATTTTGAACACTTAGGGGGGTATACTTTCTCATATTTAAACACGAATAAAATTTCATCCACCACACAGGCACGCATCTCAATCAATGGCATTACATCTTCTGCAAGATTCACAAAAACATTGAGGAGGACATTTTTCGGACAATCCAATAAAAAAATCCTCCTTAAATTGTATTCGGAATTTGGTTTAAGCCTCTTCCACTTGATTAACGATATTTCAAACGCATTCTATATCTACATAAACACCATAAAAATGCCTTCTAAAAATAACATAAACAAATAAAAGTAAATATAAACTTACTTTTTTCAACATCTTCAGATATAACCTTACCAAAGTTTACATTACAACAGATGTTTAAATACCACAAAATAAAAACGTTCCAAATGAAACCCATACACATGCAAATTATAAATAATATTATTGAGATACATACATAGTCTAGGATATAACCACAGGGCTGGGTATTAATATAAATCGCCCAGTAAATTTGAAAACCATGGAGACTAAACCAATTTCACCCATTTTGTGGGTTGGGGGAGGAGAGTACATTTCTACGCCTCCGCCCCCAGAACATTTTTAGAGTTTTTTTAGATGTGAAGGGTCCCACATGCCGCTTGGGGCTGTATCCTGGGCATAAAATCAATTTAGGTAATTTTAGATAGTTTCAGATAACGTATGTCAAATTTACACAAGACATTACATTCACTCTATAATTTGACTTTTATTCGCCTAATACCTCATAGATAGTTTTGGCGTCTCAAATAATGATACAGTGATGTATTAGAAGCAATTTATAGTGAAGTGATATAGTGATACAACTCTTTTTATGGCAGTAAGCATATATCTTTTAATCGAAACCTACAATTTTTTTAACAATCGTAAAAATAATTGCCATTGGTTTATTGTGTTTATTTTGTCATTTTGAAAACTCCGGATTTATAACGATTAAACAGCAAAACAATTCTTACAACTGTGCTGTCTATCACTGTATTATCAATTTAGTTAGGCGTTACGTTTTTTACATTTATAGATAGATAGTAGGCCTAAAACCAAATGTAATTGGCTTTCCGAAATTATTAAAAGTAATTGTGACTTAAAAGATATTTTTTTCGAATACAATGTTCATCAGTTTGTGAAATTGTAATAGAAAAAAATCAAGAAAAGCACATTGTAAAGGTAGTACATTTTTACATATCTTTTCACTTTCTTCCTAACTTTTTCCGTAATATAATATGTGTGTGCGTTTAGCCAGGCAAAGAGTGCATAAACATCATTTTGATTACAGTTTAACTTGAATTGTGAGGATAGTAGGCTAATTAGGGCCTATTGTGGTTTATTTGTTTACCTGGTGTCTCACGTATAATAAATAGATTGGTTTATTTATTATGATTTGTATTTTTTATTCAAGCGGTAAATAAAAATATGCGTTTTCTAATAATTTCTGTAATTTTTAGAAAATAAACTGAAAAAAAATACATCGGCAACTGAAGTATTTCAGCATATTGCATATTGTATAAGAATGTGTAACCAATTTAATCTATGCCAATAATACAAGCTTATTGCAGTTAGGCCTACTAGTGGCTCATATGGGCAAAAGTCCCTAATCATAAAATTTAAATATAGCATGAATCATAGTGGATCACCAATTCTTTACTAGGAAAGTTTACAGAAAATTTAATTTTAATTTATTTTAACAATAGGCCTACCGTTTGAACAGGCTATTCGCCCCCAAAGCACTCTTTACAATCCTGCACTATTAGGCCACCGGTTTGTAAATGCTTTATTCTGTCTGTTGTTAAGCTTATATCGATCTATGCAAGAAATCATAGTGCCTTTTATCTATGACGGCATTTTAATATAACATAGAAAATCAGCAATGAGTAAAAACATGACGGATGTTCAGCACCCATTTCAGAGTCAATTAACTTCCTTTGTATCATACCCATTTCATTGTCTTGTTTGTCCTAAAATTGAATACATCTCAACTCCAGTCAGATTTTTTTATGTTTTTCTTCACCACGTTTAAACACAGCCGCTCAAAATAGATCATCTTTACTTTACTCCCTGTTAATATTCTCCCCTCCAAATCAAAACTCATGATTTTGTGTAAACAAAGCAGATCTTTAAAAAATCACTATATATGGAGATTCTTTACAAGAACCTTTCAGAAAATAATTTTTCTTAAATATCTTTCAGAATACCAAAATTTCGTTGACTGATAAACTTTAAGTTTCAATTAATGTATCATCGTCACTCAATATGATCATTTGACACTTTTCATCATAAAGTAAAACCTAAACCTGTTTCAATGTAAATAAGGTAGGCGTTGTTTCTCAAACCAAAATTCATCGCCCATTGCGTCCCCATCACGATCAGAATTTATTTAATAATTTGCATACAGGCTCAAATTAAATTATTAAAACCTTTAATACCTTTAATACCTTTAATAACATAACAGTAAAAAACCGTAGTCCATTTTTACTAGTTTGTAAGGTTGGTAACGCTCCTAGTAGAAATTTTAGTGGCACAAAGCCTCAAAAGGTCTTATAATAGTATTACCACTCCAGATATATTATGTCATTTGGTTATTAATAGTTCTTCACTCAGTAGACCTATTATCATCTGTCCCTCGTTTTAAAATAAAATCATAACATACGTTTTAATGTACACAAAGCAGTCGGTTTTCAAATCCCCGAGCAATTCTTATGGAGGACGTTTTTCGCTATTTCTTATTTCCTTGTAACTTTATGGATACGCTGATAATTGTCCCTCATGCATGGGACCGAAACCTTTAATTTGAGACCCCTACATCTTCCCGCGTATTGCAAAATGCTCTCAATTTTACTCAAAAAATTTCGCTCACAGAATTATAGACTATAGGCCCCTATGTAGATTGCTTCTCTTTTGGGGTGAATTATTTTATCATCTTCACTCAATGTTATCATCTGTTTCTCGTTTTAAAATTAAACCATAACACATGTTTTAATCTAAACAAAACAGACGTTTTTTGAATCCCCATGCTATTCTTATGGAGGACGTTTTACGTGATTGCTCATTTCCTGTTAACATTATGGACACGCCGATAGTTTTCCCTCGTGTATGGGACCGAAACCTTTAATTTGAGACCACTCCCATCTTTCTGCGATTTGTATAACGCTAACAATTTTGCTCAAGAAATTCGGCTTACAGAATTATAGATAAGCGAGATTATTGCTTACTATAATCATTTTGACTAATTAAAACCTTTAGAAAAAAAATTAATGAAGAAAACAACTTACTATATACAAGAAAACATCCTTATGGGTTAGCAACCAAAATTTCAACATTTTACAGGGAATTCCACTTTTACATAGGAAAAAGCAAAAATGTATGCCCACCATCTTTTACACGTAAAAAAACATAAATGTTTTACCTTCATGATAAAACAAAGTAAACAACTGTTGAACCGATATGGTAGTGCCAAAGAACTCTAATTCTTTCATTCTGCATTTTATGTACATTTGAATCTCTGTAATTTAGTTTTATGTAAAGTTGTTGTTCTGGTTTCATGATATATTTCAAGCCACAATAAAAGAATAATAATAAAAAACCGATATGGTAACCTAAAGGTAGTTGAAACTAACCTTTTTCCTCGCAGCGGCGGTGCGCATCTTTGCGCGTCGGTGCGGCGTCTCCATGACTCCGCTGTTGTGTTGTGTTGTTGTCTGCCGCCGAACATCTGTTCATCGCTCATCTGTTGGCAATCAGCTGGCGAATCTGGCGCCAAGGTCGCGGCATTGCTCCACATTCCCGCCATCCCAACAGATCGTTGCCCTCGTTTCACTTTTATTTCTGTTTTGTTACATCCCTGTTACGGCACGTTACGTATTTATTATTTAATGTGATTCCATATTGGTCAGTCTTGGGCGGTACATTACTTACAGGAAATATTGTTTGTTTGGATCAGCTGACTGGTTTTTGCCATGACGGGGGTTATTTTAGACAAAAAGTTTAAAAGTGTTTCACATAGGCTAATTTTTAAAGGTTTTGAGGAAATCAGAAATCAGAAATCAGTCATTTATTTGCCATTGACATACTGTACATATGTATTAGCAATTGTCAGGTACTACAATTAATAGCAGAGAGGCTACGGTCAGGAGTAGGCTACACTCAGTTAGCTAAGAATCATAAAAAATCATAAGAATCATAAAAAATCTAAAATTCATAAGAAATCTTAACAAGAGTCAAAAGAGAGAAATGTAATGCAGTGATATAAATTATTTTACCAAATAATAGACCATAAAATTCAACATGAAATTTTTAACAAATAAAAAAACAATAAAAAATTCAACATTTTTGAAAGAAATTTTTGAAGCAAAAAAAACTCATTTAAGTACAAAACAGTTAATTGCAATGCAATAAAGTACGGTTTTGCTCAAGATGTGACTGCCAGTGTTATTTTTCTAGCCAGCAACATGGTACCTAAATGGTCTATTTACTTAAGCGTCATCTTCACCCCTGGGCCAGTAGCCTATTGTTGCGCAGTCGGCAATGTTAATCATACGGCTTTTAATGCAAAACATGGTATTTGATTCCCCTGTTTCGGACGCAGTTTTTCAACCGATTTTCTTTAAACTTGGTAAGTGTTTAGTTGAATAGTTATATTAGGTCCCTCATGCCTCGAAATTTTGAAAATTTTACTAAATTTTGAAATATTACTAAGGAAAATCGAGTTACTTTGCGACTTCACAGAGAGTAATATTTGTTAATTTTTCAAAATTTCGAGGTATGAGAGACTTAATATAACTATTCTACTAAACACTTACCAAGTTTAACGAAAATCGGATGAAAAACGGCGTCCGAAACAGGTAATAAAATACCATGTTTTGCATTAAAAGCAGGTTAACATGGCCGACTGCGCAACAATGGGCTAGGCCTACTGGCACAGGGGTGAAGATGACTCTTAACTTGCAGAACATTTACGGATTTTAAAACAGAGCAAGTGAAAAGATTTAACTTCCAATCAAATCAAAATACAAATTGAATGTAATTGAATCCAACTTAATCACTTATCAAAACAGTGAATTTCTCTACATTTAGAACTTGTGTATGAATTCTTCAAAAGGGCTGTTTTAAAGTTGGAGAGGTTTGGCAAATATTTAATCAGTCCACATTTCCAGCTACTGATACTTGATACTTGTGTTAACAAACATGCTGAATTAATTATAAGAGCCAAAGTTTGTGCTTCCATTTGATTAATTATTCAAAGTGTTTTGTTGATTCTACTTTTCTGGTTACGTGCAGTCACCTGTTGTTTTTTTTTTCAAAAATTTTATTCTTGTTGGTAATAATAGTAACTTATATGTATATCTTAGTTTTCCTACATACAATAATATCTAAGTATTTTTTCAATTAATCCTATTAAAGAAAACTTAAGTAGTTTTTTAAAGTCAGTTTTATAACAAAGAATAAGAACTCAACAAGACTAATACTTGAAATTTCAAAAGTACTTTTGATATGTGCATTATAACTAACACTGGTTGAAAACTAAAACTTTTTTATTTCTTTATTCTTTGTAAGGTATTAAAAAAATTTAATTTCCCTTAAGGATTAAAAATAATCGTGAGCTATTAAATTATTTGGATAATTTCTTAACTGAAATAATTTCAAAAACACTTTGAGTAAAACTATAAAATATTTCTCATGGGACAGCCAGATATGAGATCGAACCTACAGTAGTTTGAGTCTCAGAGGAAAATCTAGCACTCATCTCTCTTTTTCACTCAATCACGAGTTAAAAATTATAACTATTCTCATTTTAAAGTGTAAAGGGAAAAGGAGAAAAATGTCTAATAATCCTACACTATGATACGAGCAGTGTCTGTGGCGATGTATATTCCATGATCTCGTAATCTGGCGGGTATATTTTGCTTTAACTTTGCACTTAAGGCTGCGGTCTACCCCTGGCGCGCACCCCAATGCAAGGGTTTTTTAGAATCGTGTTATCTTCTGCCAAATGAAGCCTAGAGCTTTAAATAAGGTGTCATATTAAAGAAGAATAACGGTACTAGTTTTCGTCTGTTACAATTTTGTAATTAGTTCATTAAAACCAATAGAAAACTTCAGTTAAAAATCGATAAAAACAGATGATTTTAGAGCGGTATAGCTGAAATTAGAAATTTTATTTTAAAATTCTAAAAAGATAGCCGACTAGATCCTTTTTTCTACTTTTAGAAAAAGTTAAGAGCCAATCTCTATCTTAATTGGTTATTTTTAAAACACGATCCCCGTAAACCTCTGCATCTATAAAACTCAAAAACGGATAATTTTACACAATTATAACTGAAATTAGAAATTTTATTTGAAAATTCTAAAAAGATAGCCGACGAGATCCTTTTTTGTACTTTTAGAAAAAGTTAAGAGTCAATCTCTATCTTAATTGGTTAATTCTGAAACACGATCCCCGTAAACCTCTGCAGCCATCAAACTCGCCTAGCGCTACGGCCGCGAGGCCGGCATATTCGGCATTGTTGTTGTTTTTGTTTTGGCTGGGGTAGACCGCAGCCTTAAGGAAAAAAAAACTTTTTGAAAAAAAATCATTTTAGAGACAGCCTCAAACCCAGTAAAAAACTAGTTTTGTCTAAGTTATTTTGTCTAGGTTAAGTTTTAAAATCGTAATTTTTAACATTGGTCTTATATGGGTTGCCATTTTGGCAATGATATGACAACGAAAGGTAAACAAAAATAAAATAACACTACTTTTAAGCATTCTTTTTTAAACAGCTGTTAACTGTAAAGAGGTATAAATAGGTTGTTTACGTAAACTTCATAGCCTGATTAACTTGGTACTGTAACAGAAGTGAATTAAAACCAACTAAAGGCTCACACGAGCGTAAAACACTCTGTCTGATGCGTCTCACACCTGGTTACTTAGGTGTTTTGGGAACTTGTCTTAACAGAGTACGGAGAAAAAGTAGGTTTTCCACTTTATTCTTATAGGAAATCAACAAAACCCTGTATTTCGCTTATTTATTGGCATAACTTGATCAAACTTTATATGTACATTCACTAGGTATAGTTCAACTTATATTTACTTACAACACCATATGGCAGCAAACCTATATATTCACCCCTGTGGGGTTTATGGGGAAAATGAAAAATGCAGAATTTTGATGCAGTTTAATGTGTACCTGCAATGTGAAGGTATTATATCCTACTTATTTATTTACAGCAACCCCATGGCAGCAAACCTACACCTTCGTTCCCATGGTGTTCATGGGGAAAATAAAAAAAATGCCTAATTCGATTGGAAATGCCTTGAGAAAGCAGGTCTACTTCAACGGGGATATTTTAAATGTTACCTAAGTAATTAAGTCGATTTGGAAGTTATCTAGTTCGAAAATACCACGAATACTTCACGGATTTAATACACATTGGAGGTCACGGTGGAGCAATAGTGATAGTATCAGATGTGTTTAAATTATTCATCTTCTTATCAGCTATTCAGTTTTGTTATGACTGCAAGCTTTCGCTTGGCTGTTGTGAATCTGTGTTGTGTTGTTAATCCTATTTCAAAATGATAACAAGTGAGTTTACAGCCATCGTTGCATCGGCATTATTATAAATTATGTAATTTTGTGATATGATTTTTTTTTATCTGACTTGTTTAAGTGAAAGTTTATTTTGTTGATGTTGCAACCTTATCGTAGGACATGAACATTGTGCTGATCCTCGCTTTAGGAGTTATCCTGCTTCACGGTTTCGCAGTTTCTGGAATGTGGTTTATGAGTGAATCCAGAAGTCAAGATGAACTTGTCAAAACCCTCAAAGGTAATTGCTAAAGTTACGCCCATTTATCAATGGCCATTTGTAATATGTTTCAACTCAGTCAAACTTTTCAAATTATTAAATTTTATATATATTATAATATTTTTAATGATATTTTTCCATTTTCAACCAGAAAACACATTCTTTATTGAGCGGAGCGAGCGAAGCTCCTATACTACACTCTTGCTTTATATTTACACGTACTGCTCCTGAACGGCTGGAGTGATCCTCATGAAATTTTGCTCGGTCATAGTAACCATCTAAGAGAAGGTATAAATCTGAAATGGTCCAAATCGGACATAAGGGTTCTGCCCTACGGCCCTTTAAAGTTACGATGTTATTTTAATAGAAGAAATATTTTATTTGGTTTGTTTACTGTGTGTTGATTATACAGCTGTTAAAAAGATCAAATTTAACTGCAGACTGTACTATCAGCTGTTTGTGAATACAGTAGTTTTATGTTAAATTGTTGTTTTGTTTATTTTAGTGGTTTGTTTACCTTTGTACATGAATGAAATGCCACTTTTACGGAGAGGATGTGTAAATCTTGGACGACCCACCATTTAATATATTGTAGGCCTAAACATATAATACCCCGTCGCAGAAAACCTATGTAATCAAAAATTATTAGAGTATTGCAGTTTTGTGGCGAGTAAACGCAGCGAACAACCTAAATCTGGTGACGAGTGTGTGCAACGAATGAGCCGACGAAATAGGTGAGTGAGCGCAGCGAACGAACTAAATTGACGGCGAGTAAGAGTAGTGAACGAGCTGACCCAAATGGCGAGTGAGCGCAGTGAACAAGCTAAACCCTCACGGCGAATGAGCGTAGCGAACGAGCTCACTTGAATTACCTATAAAACATTTGCTATTATTGATTTTAAAAATAGTCGTTCCGCTCAATATTGCAAGCAGACAACTGCATTGTATACCTAGTTACATCTAACAATAACTAAAAGTTATTAGCTATAAGCAAGCATATGTTTCTTTTTCTCTTTTTCTCAGCTGTGTGCATCGTAGGATAAAATTCGCACATTAGTACAGTAAAATAAGGCCAAAAACAACCTTTTGATCGGCAACTGATGTGCGTCCATGAAATTTTCAGGAGACCTTCCTTTAAGCTCTAGAAAAAGAGATTTGATGAGTCCCCAAAAAATAAAGTTGTTTTACACCTATAAAATCACTTTTCAAAATGGCGGTTCTTTTGTAATGAAATAAATTTTGAAAAAAGCTTCCCTTTTTCATTTTTTACGTGCATCGCCTCAATATTATGTTGTGGGACCAACTACAATAATTGTTGGGTACTAAATACTTTATTTTTAACGGTCTTTATTTTTTGGCCGCCATCTTGGATCCGCCATATTGGATACAAGTTGTTTTTTTCTAATGTAAAGATAGTGTTGTGACACATCATTTTAGAGTAGATTTTTTTGCTCATTACAATGCCGCAATCCGTTTTTGAAAATATTTTTCCGTTTCAAAGATATACGGAAATTAAAATTCTTCTCCATACATTTCTTATGGACGTTTCAAATTTTGAACATATTTATTGCTTATTTTTCCTCATATATCCTGTTCTAATTGAGATAGGTTGTTAATTTTGGTATCAGACCACTCAGTGGATCAATGGGCTTCCTTAGAGTTTTTGTTCGTTCGAATTGGCTTAGTTTGAAACGGTTTGTAAATTTTAAACTTTACCCAAATTTCAGAAATGGAAATAATTTTTATTGAAAAGTGTAAAATATCACATCTTAAACGTATCCAATTTTAACAATCAATATATGGAATTAAAGCCAATAATGTACCGTTTAATTTAAGACCAAAACGAACCTTGAATCTCATTTACAACTTGAGTTGTACGTCTTTAACTGAAGACGAATTTCAGGAACCAATAAATTTTATGTTGATTAGACAGTTATAAGCCACTTAATATCCAACAAATTTCAATGGTCAATACCTCAAATTAAAGACATTGATGTACTAGTTGTTTTAAGACCAAAACTTTGTGTCTTACTTAGAACTTGAGATGTTAATCTTTAACTAAACGCGAATTTAAAAATAATTGAAGTTTCTATGAAATAGAAGGATATAACTCGTCTCAATATCCTCCAAATGGAATAAAGAATAGCTTTAATTAATGCCAGGAGTATTACTGAGTACTTTAAGGTCACAATGAAAATAATTCCTCAATTAGAACCAGATATAAAAGAAAAATAATGCAAAATAAATTTAAAGTTCGAAATGTCCATAAGAAATTCATAGGGTTGAAGTTTCATTTGAGTGTATCGTTAAAACGAACCAAGATTTTAAAAAACGGATTGCGGCATTGTAATCAGCGTAAAAATCTACTTTGAAATGATGTGTCACAACACTATCTTTATATTACAAAAAAATAACTTTCATCCAATATGGCGTATCCAAGATGGCGGCCAAAAATTAACGACCGGTCATAATGAACTACTTCCAATTAAAAAATTATCGGTGGCGGTGTCACAACATTATATTGATAAATGCAGGTGAAAAAGAAAAATAAATACTAAATTTTTCAAAATGTATCCTATTACAAAAAAACCGCCGTTTTGAAAAGTGGTTTTATAGGTGAAAAACAACTTTATTTTTTGGGGGCTCATCGGATCTTTAATTATAGTGCTTAAAAGAAGCTCTTATCAAATTTTTGGGAATGCACATCAGTTGCCGATCTAAAACCCTAATTTTACTGTACTACATTCTGTTAGAAAAGCAGTGTAATGTCGATGAGAAAAAACAGTTTAAAAAGGACATCGGCCCCCAGGCTAAGACTACGCCCTACTGTCTTTCAAAATTTTGATGATAATTTTATTGAAGACCTGTAATTGATTGAATCATTATATTATCATATCAGCGTTGTATTAAAAGTCTAATAAAACAGGAAGAACAGATGCACCACGGTCATACCTTATGTTTAAACTGTAACTATATCGAGAATTTATTTTGATACAATACTAAAGTCACATTTAGTTCTAAAGGACATCCGACCAATCCAATATTTTGATTATCAGTAATCACAAAAAACTACACGTATTTACAGGTTTACATTAACAGTTGTTTTAAATGTTCAACCCAAACCCAATGTTATTGTAATGGGAAAAATTCAAATTTAATCTGTGTATAGCGCCCTTATTTTATGTACAATTTTCATCAACTTTTGGCGGAAACAACTACATACCAAGCCCTATCCAACGACACCAACGACTTGAATATCAGCTAAAAATTGTAAGAGGAGTTCTCAACACAAAAAACCCCTTAGCGTATTAAATAAGTATGGATAGATTTCGGTCCAGTCGTCTAAATCAAATGTAAAATGTTGGTTGAATTTCTACCAGTGGGAAATTTTTTGTAACAATAAATCAGAGCTCAAAAACCGGCTTATCATTTTTTGCAAAGCAGAGTCTACTGTACTAAAAAAAAATTGACGACTGAGTCTCAACACCAGTCAACAAATTTTGGCTATTGAGATGGCATAACGTTTTTTGGTGATTCAACCCTACCCACAGTCACTCATCAGCCAAACGGTGTCAATTTCCAATAACTATGTTTTAAATTTCTCTAAGATAAAATTATTAACTAAAAAAATAATCAAAGCTTTCCCATGTCATATGTGTGTAATACATTCGATTATATACATTTAACATTATTATAAAAACAAAAAAGGTAGGAATAAATCTTTTTTTAAAATTACATAGGACCTTTTTTTGCAAAGGCCTTTTACATTGGATTCGGTTGGAGTGTAAGTTCTTTGTTTCAAACGGTAATGAATTTAAAACAAGGTTATCTTTAATTGCTCATTAGAAAATTGACAGGCTCCTTATAAGTAAAAGATCAAGTTTTTTGTGTCTATATACCCCAGTGGCATTTTTTAGCGTTTTGACCGGGAGCGGTTCAAACCCCAGTCTTATCGACCAGTTGTTAGAAAGCATCATTAATTAATTAATAGCCCAATGACAAATGGCAATTGGGTCCGGAATCGAACCTTCAACTTTTCTCAGAATCGAACCGGCAACCCTTAAATTCAAAGCCGAACACTATATTAAGAAGGCATTGGAGTACAGCCGTGTTGGAATTACTCCCCATAAGAATCAATGTTAAAATTTTCTTCGCCACGTACCATTTACAATTTAATATTTATTAGTCAATCGAATAAGAAACTGTATTTTATCTTAATTATTTTTAATTAATTCTCTGTAAGGTTATTGTAAAAAAATGTGAAAAATTACATTTGTATTTTGAATTTTTTTTAACAACTACGGTATATACTTGATATAACAGTTTTTTTTTCGAAAACCATATAAATACATCTTGATTAACCCTAGTCTTTATTAAGTAATATAAAAACTTATTACAAACTAAGGAGTTCATTAGAATCCCGTTGAACATTGGTTCTCATGTGAAAAATCCAACGGGCTGCATTCCAATGCCATCTTAAGTCCCTTTACACTAATAACGTAGCGGATTAACTATTTTAGCTTTTAGCCAGTGGTGTCCTGTTCCATAATACTATACAGTATAACCTTCACAGGCACCGGAGCTCTGTCTGACCCCAGGGTAGAAGATGTGATGCGGCAGGTAGACAGGGGGAAGTACTGCCAAACCTCCCCCTACCTCGACAGTCCGATGTCCATAGGGTACGGCGCCACCATCAGTGCCCCCCACATGGTGAGATCATCGGGTTGTTGTCTTACTTGACTATATATTAGTTTCTGGATGATTGGACGTCCCTCTAAAAACTTTTCATTATATGCCTATTAGTTTAGTTGCTTATACAATATTGGAAAGTTCTTCTAGGTCCACTCCTCTTTATTCTACTTCTTAACCCACCAAACAAAGTCCGTGTAATAAATTTAATCTTTTTTTACAAAATTGGGTACTACAAACCGTTAATTATGGATCTTAACCAGTTGATATAAGTCGTTAGAAAATTTGCGAGTTAAGTTTATTTGTACTTAGAATAAATTCTTCTATGATGGCGAAGGACCATCAAGAACATTATTTATATTTGTCTACTATTCCTATGACATTAGAGGAATTTTGAAAGACATTAAAGTATTAATATTTTTAACAAATTGTAGGCACTTTCATTTTTTGTGCACATTTTAATGCATTTCGCTTTCTAATTCTCTTTTTATCTCATCGAACCTCACCCTTTAATAATTAAATATGTATTGAAAGTATTAATTTTCTCGTCGAAAGACTGAGTTTTATTAATTTAATCAATTTGAACACAGTTACGTTCAATACACAGTTACGAACTATATAAACAACAAAAATTATCTCTTTTACAACCTCAAAAAAATCATTTGTCTTGGATGTGTGTACCGAGACGAAAAAAATCTTCTCTATCATATTTAGGGTTGACAAATTAGAAGATTTGCCTTTTTACACAAATAAATTTTTTACCTAATACGAAGATAATTGGCAACACTTCTGACTTGGCATGTTCAAAGAAGGCAACTGAACTCTTCCACTTCCGTCGACACAAGGACGTTCGAGTAAAATACATTGATCGGTTACAGCAAAGTTATTAAAAGATAGCCTATCCGACATTAAACTTGGTCTTACAGCACGCTTACGCTTTAGAGAAACTGCGAGACCATCTGGTAGAAGGCGCCAGGGCCCTGGACGTCGGCTCTGGTAGTGGCTACCTGACCGTGTGCATGGCGGTGATGGTGGGGGCGCGTGGTAGAGTGGTGGGGGTGGAGCACATACCGCAGCTGCTCAATATGTCCGTCAACAACGTGAAACTGGACAGGCCGCAACTGCTGAGCGACGGCATTCTCCTGTTGGTGGGTAAGTACATGGTTTGCTTATACTTTAAAATATTATAATTTAAACTTCAGAAGTCCCAGAACCATCCGAACTACGCCGGAGCCGGACTTCCAGACGCCATCAAACTAAACAACAGACAGAAATACTCAAACTACTCAAAAACCTGATCGTAACAAAACCATACTATACATTACAGGAATTTTACAATGACGAATTGACTTAAACTAACCTCACCACACACCAACCCTAACCCTAACCATAACCTAACCTAAACCTGACAATCACCCTTTCCCTGGGACTGCGGAGGAGACGCTACATAAGTGAAGTAAGTAGGTAAATAACATTTTAATCTTTATTTACTAGTGTACCTATTGCTCTAAACATAGCCACCTTTAATACAAGTCCGCGGTGACGAAAAGAGGCAACGCCGCTCACTAGGCTGACACGGCAGCGCTGTAGCATGAAGTTCAATGGAGAACCCGGAACCTATCACATCGTCTTATTTTGTCGATACTATGCTTGTGATTAATAATGTGAATACGGTGAAATGCCTGTAAAATTTGTTGTACCAGGATAAACCAGTAATTTCATAATGCCGTAAAACCCGAAGTAGGCCTATAAATGAGCAGTTTTTAATTTTTTGAGGAGGAAAAGCGTCGTAGCTAGAGGATAAGAGCCTCTAAATTAAATTAAATTTTTAAAATTTACAATTACAAAATATTTTATAATTTGCGTATAAGCCTATAGTATATTTTAATTACATAAATATTACATAATTCTATTATATTATATAATAGTAAATTTTTAAATTAGGTTTCAATAATATCAACAACATTCATGATGCAACAAAAACATTACAGTTACATAGGTAGTTCAGGCTGAAATCAAGTTGATAATAAATAGTTAGCTTGGCTTCTACTCTCCACAATGTGGCAATTTGACTTTGTCGACGGCGACATACGTTTTGTAAGACAAAACAGAAGCAGCAAACGTTAAAGCAACCGTAAAAATTACCTTTACTTTTTTATATATTATCTTATCTATCTATACTTATTTAATACGCTAAGGGTTTTTTTGTCTTGAGAACTCCTCCTACAATTTTCAACCGATTTTCAAGTTTTTGGTGTCGTTGGATAGGGCTTGGTCTGTAGTTGTTTCCGCCAAAAAATTATGAGAATCGGACTTAAAATAAAGGCGCTATCCACAGTTAAAATTTCAAAATTTCCCATTTAAATAACATTGGGATTGAATAAAGCATTTTAAACATCTGTTAATAATCAGCTGTAAATACGTGTAGTTTTGGTGATTAAAGATATTTACAATATTGGATTGGTCAGATGTCATTTATTTACAGCTAAAAGTAACATTTATACTGTATTAAAATAAATTGCTCGATTTCGAGCAACACGTATACTAGTACATATTTAATACGCTAAGGGTTTTTTTTGTCTTGAGAACTCCTCCTACAATTTTCGACCGATTTTCAAGTTTTTTGTGTCGTTGGATGGGGCTTGGTCTGTAGTTGTTTCCGCCAAAAATTGATGAGAATCGTACTTAAAATAAAGGCGCTATCCACCATTGAAATATCAAAATTTCCCATTTAAATACCATTGGGATTGAATCAAGCATTTTAAACATCTGTTAATAATCAGCTGTAAATACGTGTAGTTTTGGTGTCTAAAGAGATTCACAATATTGGATTGGTCAGACGTCATTGATTTAGAGATAAAAGTAACATTTGTATTATATCAAAATAAATTTCTTGAATTCGAGCAACACGTATACTAGTGATGAATAATTACAATATTTAAATTTAACGATTCTGCTTTTTGTACGTCTGTAGATGTACTAGTTATAAAGATGTGCCACTCACTGGTGGTAAAAACAAAACTGGTTGTATTGATGTTTAATTTAACAATGTGGACAGAGGTAGTTTGACAATCATTTCTGATTTTTTTGCGCAGCCATTTTAGTTCAATTTTATTTTAGGTCGGCTATATCTTACGCTTGAGGAATTTATAACGTTTTAAAGGGGAACTGTCCATCCTCCGGTAATGTTCCTATCTAAGTCGGCCTGTTGTTAGATAGCATCATTAATTAATAGGCTAGTGACAAATGGCAACTGGATCTAATATCGAACCTTTATAAAAGCTACTAACTTTTCTCAGAATTGAACTGGGGACCTTTGTGTTGGCAGACATTACGTACATTACGCAGACATTTATTTCCAAAACTTAGAGCATATTTTAACAGAGGTCAAATAAGGGGTATGCTTACTCTATAGGGGTAGGACTATAATGAGGTACTAGTATGCTTAATCCATGGTATGATGAATCAATCAGTCCAAAATAGACTACGGTATAGTTGTGACAGTAAAATAGATGGATGCTCTAGCTCCTGTAGATGGTGTACTAACAGTATTGAATAAATTTTACTCTTATCTCTACAGCAGCTGTATCTTTTAAACTTTAAAATTCCTTACCAATGTTTCCCAAATTGGGAAGTAACGAACTTTAAGTGTTTGTAGGGAATGTTTGTTTCGATGAACATTTGCCAATTTAAACCAAAATCATTATAATCTGTTAAAAACTGCAGGAGGATAGCTACAAAAATATGTAGCCGATTAAAGTTTGTATAAATATTACTTTTCGTCTCTTGGAAGTCACGAAAATACTTAGTTTAATGTTTTTGTACAGAGGGAGACGGCAGAAAAGGGTACCCAAAGGAAGGTCCTTATAATGCAATTCATGTGGGTGCTGCCGCTGAATACATTCCCCAGCCGGTAAGATATTTTGTACGATATGATAATCAAGTAATTTTGACCCATGGTATAACACTTCAGTAATAGCTGTGAGATTCCTTTTTTTTACTTTTGCTACCTTTGTTCAGACGAATCTTATGGCCGATATGAATTTAAAAAACTAATTGATTAATAAATTAATTACTGAAAACATACTGATTCTTAAGTCAGATCCCATAATGTAATAAAGAAACTGGCTTCAGGTTCCATGTATTATTTTATTTGTCTAATAACAAGAGCAGAATCTGATCCAATTAAGGAAAATGTTTAATTCCCTTATGTAATAAAATAAAGATGTAGTTATGAGGATCTCTGATCATGACCTGATCAGTATCTGATACATACTGATCAGGATCTTATACAGACTGATGAGTGTATAATATAATCCTTATTAGTCTATATCAGATCTAGATGGGGTTAAATCAGGTTTTAATCGGAAATATGTTGCATCTTAATGATATTACAATAGTAATTACGGTACATTAAATTACTAGAGTAATTAATAGTAGGCCTACATTAGTAATAAAATTAATACGTAACCAGGGATTTAACCATCGATCACTGGCTTAACCCCGGTTTTGTTATTAAATCAAACAAAATATGAAAATTAAACCAGAATGAAACATTCTTCTTTACCATTTTAAAGAATTTAGATATGGAACCTGTCTACTAATGAGTGTCCTAAAGGTTGTGAATAAGATTCGGGTACCGATTAGGCCCTTATACCGGTTGTCCCAGACCACCCTTACACATCCCTTTTAAAATCGACATAAATAATGTTTAACAAAAACAAATTGTGCTATTACAGGAAAACTAGTTACGCTTAATCGCTTTAGTAATTTCAGCGTACAGAATGTACCAGAAATCATCTTTCCAGATCGGAAGTCACTATTTTTAAGTACAAAACCACACTTTTCATGACACTTTTTTACTATATACGTAATTTTAAGACGACTTTACAATTTAAATCATATTCCAAATCCTAATGGTTTAGATGATGGCATTTGAAATTTAGTTTTCCCCATAAGAATGACATGAGAAAAATTTCACTATAATTTCTGAACCTTTAATGTTAAAAAGAACTGTCCAACAGTTTTAGAACCTCATTTTAAATAATATTCACCAGGAAATATCGATTATCACGTAATTAGTTCAACTTTTACATAAATATTCAATAATTCCGGCCAATTTTATAAGAAAGTACCAGGGGGACCGAGCTTAAGCTCGGTAAAATTATTACTTTCGTTCTCACACAAGCTCGTTCGCTCCGCTCACTCGCGCTCTTCCATTTTAAAGACGAGCTCGTTCGCTTCGCTCACTCGCCAAGCCGACGGGTGCTGGCACTTTGGTATAATTGTCTTAAACTACAGGTTAAAGATTTAACACATTGCTTTATATCTACAGTTGTTATCATCTGATTTTTGTTCAATAAATAAACTCTCCATAAGGATAACATGGAAACTTTGAAGGGCTCTAGCGCGAAAACCGGATTTTTCCCAGCTATGAGACCAGCTCCAATCGATTTCTGGTGGCCAAAACCCCCATATTCAATAAAAAAATCAAAAATCCTTGGAGCGAAAAAAAAACTTTGCCCGGACAAACGGAGCTTGTTTTAGAGTATAAGATTAAAATAATTATGACAAAAGTCATGATTTAGGGTGTAAAAATATTTCAAATGAGAGCCTAAGACATTTTTGTTCTAGGACATGTTTGTTTAACCAAGAAATAGAAAATAGATCTATTCCATAGAAATAGATTTGAATATTTCCTCCATTCTTATGGGAATATGTTATTCTCATGGGATAAATCTAATTTTCAACCACCATCTTAAACCGTTAGGATTAGGGGTACAAATTAAATTGTTAAGTTGTCAAAAATTATGTGTAGAATAAAAATATAAAAAATCAAAAAAAGTTTGTGTTTGTATTTAAAATAGTGACTTCCGGTCTAGAAATGTGACTTCACTTATACATTGAAATTACTGCCAATTGATAGAGCGTGACTGGTTTACCCATAATGATACAATTTGTTTTTGTCAAAAATTATTTACTAAATTTTAAAAGGGGTATACGGGTTGTCTGGGACTCATCGTATAAATCTGATACGCATTTGACATAGCTTGATCAAGACCTGATAAGATTTGATCAGTAAAATGTTCACCTGTTTATCGTCTGCCCAGCTGGTCGACCAGCTAGCCGTTGGCGGGAGGATGGTGATCCCCGTGGGAGAACGGGACGTGGCTCAGGTCATGGTCATCGTGGACAAGAGGCAGGACGGAGAGATAGTCGAGACTAGAGACACGTCCGTCAGGTTCGTCCCGCTGACGGATCGGAAGAAGCAAATGGAGGACTACTAGACATAGCTACCAGTTTTGTTGGGGGGGGGGGGGGGGGCGGGAGCGCCATGGAGGAGTTCCAGGGTTGCCATTCGTTCTATGGAGGAACGCAGGAGTGATTATTGAAAACACTTTGTGTGAAACTTTTGTTTATCTCCACAGTGTTGCTGCATTTTAGAATCGTGTTTTCAATCATGTGTTTTGATTTGATTAATAGAATAAATTTTTCAAGCTAATTTTCAATCAATTCAATGGGACTTGACTTATTTATTACTGGATATGTGGTGCCTGGATCACCCGATTTTGATTAATATTGTAAGATATTAACACTATAGGAAATAGAAAAGTAGAATGTAGTAGTTTTATAAATAGCTAAAATATGTAAATGTAGAGGTAATGTTCGGTAGGCAGTAAAATTGACTACATAATAGTACTTTTACTTGTTTAATTTATTTTAAATTAAGAAATTAAATAACTAAAACGGGAATGAATTGTGTTTTATTCAAGCTATCTATAGGTATGTATAAGTAAAAAGGACACAGGTAAATGTTTATAGCGCTTGGAATACCATATTGATTAGAAAAAAACGGTGAAAACACAGCGGTACTGCGATTGAAAGCTTGAATCATAATTTGTTTAGTCCAATGATTTTGCTTTCTCTTTTTATCATTGTATGGTTCTTTTTAGCCAGCAAGGTACTTTAACTTAATTTAATTACAGTTGCGCTAACATCTTCTACAGTTCAGCACTGTATGTTATATAGCTGTATAAAAATCTATATTTTATTCATGAACAAAACTTTGAGCTAATTTGCAGACAAAATAAAACTATTGACTCCTGCTCAAATTTCGAGCGGCACATTTTGAGGGGTTTCTCAGCATACGCAAATGCCAACAAGATTAAATTGTAATTATGACTCCAACTCTATATAATCGTGCCTTATTTTGCTGACTACAAAATTAATTGCTATTGTAAAAAACTAATTTTAAATTCAAATTAGTTTAATAAATGTACCATTACTTTTTTGTATAACCGCTTACATTTACGGTAGAACCAGGGGGACCGAGCTTAAGCTCTGTAAAATGATTACTTTTGTTCACACACAAAGCTCGTTCGCTCCGCTCACTCCCCCTCTTAATATTTAAGACGAGCTCGTTCGCTTCGCTCATTTGCCAGGTCGAAGGGTGCTTCACTTTGTTATAATTTTCCTTTAAAGATATGACACATTGGTCAGTTATCAGCTGATTTTTGTTCAATTTAAAAACCTCCATAAGGATAACATGGGAACTTAGATGGGCTCTAGCGCGAAAACCGGATTTTTCCCAGCTATGTGACCAACGCCAATCGATTCCTGGTGGCCAAAATTCCCATAATCAACCAAAAAATAAAAAATCCTAGGAGCGAAAAAAAAGTTTGCCCATACAAACGGAGCTTGTTTTAGAGTATAAGATTAGTTTGCAGAATAGGTTTCTCAGTGTCCACTATTTTTGTGGTGTTGCATTATAAAATGTTAATTGAAGGGGTCAGTGGATGAAGGAGGTATGTGACATTTTGGTGAATTTCTGGATTTTCGCATGGATGAAGGTTGTATGTGACAACTTAACTTTTGGCACACCCTAGCTCTCTAACTCCTGTTGCTATGGAGATAGCAATAGGATATAGGAGGTATGTGGGCACTAAAAAATAATATTGTAGTGGAAGAAAGTGGTATGTTACACTTTTACTGTGCACTTACCTCCTTCATCCACTTGAATTATAAACTAATGCTACATACACCTTTCTTCCACTACACTGAATGCATCATCGCTGGTAGTACCAGCACATCATTAATGAATATGAGTCTTAAAAACATTCAATGATAGTATAGTTATGTAAAGTGTTTTTATTTCCCGCTGATTAAATTGTATTGTGTTGCAGTATGTATGTGTTTTATCTTAAACCACACTGCTATTTACCCCCTTCTTCCAAATTCAATAAGCGATTCATATAAGTTTTATTGGAAAAAGGTGGTACAGTATGTATGTTTGTTTATTAATAAAATATAAAAAATAATAAATTTCAAACATATTTTTACTGCAGCGAAAAACTGTGACATACAGCCGTAAAATACTAAAATTTCAACCTTTTCTAACATAATAATAATAATAATAATAATAATAATAAATAAAATAATAAAAAAATAATAAAAAATTTCTAACATTAAAACTTTGAGGCCAAATATCTCAAAACTAGATTTTTATTGCATACCCCCTTCATCCACTGACCCCTTCAATTGTAACCCCATCAAACCGCCAAACTAAGACGAAAAGTTTCAGCAACAAGTGCGACAGTAGCTGTAAGCTAAGTTTTGTATACACGGCGCGGTGCGCCCCGTGACACAACACCTGATAGTGCCCTATTTCTATGGAAATTAAATTTCACCCTCAGTTCCCCATCCTGCATACATGAATCACGCCTGTAGCAGAAACGGTTTTGCTCTCATCCGAAAATCATTATTGTAACAATAGAACTTCATAGAGTTAAATTAAAAGATGTAACTTTATTTTGCTCATATAAAATGCTGTACAATGCTTTATTCGTAAAGATGTAAAAACTAGACAAGCTCAATAAATTATTACCTCGTCCATAAAATGTTAATTTAAAATGCTTATCCAAGAATTCAGTTGTGGGGTACCGTCACAAATATTATTTATTATGGTATCACATTGCCCGCCAAAATTTGTTTTGGCCTTGAATGATTTTTTAGGTTAAACCTCACTTCCCTCGCCCAAGTACTTAAATTCTTCTGGGGAAGAGGCCTATTTATGAAGTTTGGCGGCGTATGTTTAAGTTTAAAACCATACGAAAATAGTGAATAATATGTATCAAATTAAACTAATCATGAACGAGTTTGATGTTATGGAGTAAATTTTTAACTCCATCCGAAAAGGAGTCGAAATTGTTCCTCTGTGAGATTGAAGTTTATGAAATTATAAAACTTAAAAATACAAAAAACATTAGGTTACTTCCAATATTCAAGCTCCCTCTGAGATAAAATAGAAATGCTTCTTGAGTTGTTCATGTTTTCATATTTTCACAATTTGGCTCCAATGTTGGTTTCTCGGACCCACAGTTTCCTTAGAAACAGCTCAACAATATTTGCCTCTTCAAGTCAGTAATAAATTAACCATTTTTTTACTTCAATGCCTTTTTCCTTTTACGGCTCAAAAAAGTAAATTACTCAATTGAAAAGTCATAAAGGCGATAAGGGTTTATCAGTATTCTTCCTTACAACCTTGTCTGGTTTTGAACAAAATTTTAAGTGGTAAACCAAAATATGGGCTATACAGAGTGTCCCATAACTTTTTGAGCAATGGTATATGGCGTTATTGCATAGGTGAAGACAAATACATTTCACCATAGTAACATATAGGTCTCTGGTGAATAGTTTCATATCGATTTGTCTGTATTGGTCTTTACAAAACAATTCATCTATCTATCTTCTTATTTCTATAAGGGTTTCGTCTGTTACGTCCCTTTTTCTCTCAACCTACTGAACCGGTTTTTAAGATTGAGGTGTCATTTTAAAGCTTAGGATATACCGCAGTGACAAATCGCAATTAAAAAGGTGATATTGCTTCGGGCTTCGCCCCCATCACCTTTGAGTTATTTCTAGAGGGCGCTATAAAATTTTAACCAACTTTTATTGCAAGTTCTTTAACGTGAATTGTAATTTAACGGCAGATTTTTAATTGATTTTTTTATTGAATTGACCTTCATATGATTTGGAAGTTAACGGTTTTCATGGAATGTGGTATTAGTAGTTTTCATCACTAGGAGCAAAAGTGGGTCTTTTTGGTGCGTAATCGTGTTTTAAAAACGAGGCGCAGCCGAGTTTTTAAAAACGATTAAGCATCAAAAAGTCACTTTTGCTCCGAGTAATGAACAACGTTTTTTTATCATAATGCGAAATTAGACTTTTGATCTTTAAAAACTATAAAGATGTATTTTCGAGGTTATATTTACAAAGTTAGTAATATGCAGTGTTTACATTTATGTTATTTACAAACAATGCTCTTTATAACGTTTGAATTTCAAAATTCTCCTCCTCAACATTAATAAATGAATAATAATATACATAGCAAACAGCTGACTTTTCAGTACTAGGACCTAAAAAATTCTCCAGATGATTTTTCAGTCCTAGGACAATAAAGAATCGGTTTTGGTACAGTTGAGAGAACAAAAAACAGGCTGATTTCGTGCAGAATGATAAAAAAAATATTTCAAACCGCCACTGTTCTGAATGGGTAATGAAATTTATATTGTTTTTCGCACAAAGACAGATTTATGACGAACATTTATGCAAAATGTCAGTGATGTAGGCCTACCTAAAACGGTTTATTGGTTGTGGTAGTACAAATTATTTTTTGTAAAAAACACACATAACACACATAGACAAATAAACAGAAAACTAGGTACCAGAATCCGATTGTTCTTACGGTGGAATGGGTTTTCTTGATCTAAGCAATGACGCCATATACCGTTGTCCAGAGAGTTATGCGACACCCTGTATAAATAAGTGGCTATCGGGTTGTGATATGGAATATTCCCTCGTGGTCCAAGGGCCCAGGGTTTATGCCAATCATGCTAACAGGTTAATTTCTTATGGCGGAATTCATTTGTAAACTTGAAATGCTGAGAACTCGGGTGGATCAATCAAAACGCCGAGTTAACCAGTGAAGCAGGAGGCACCACAAGGTGTTCTACATGCAAAGCGAGCGTTTATGTAGGCTGTGCGGTGAAATCTACATAGACCTACATTTACATTGCTTCATATGTAATTTTGCATTTGAAGAGGCACTTAAATGCCACTCCTCTTAACACAAATGGAATAAATCAACTTTGAAGTGTTGGTATTAACATAATTTTTTCCCAATAATTTCTAAAACTTTCTATTGTGTTTTAATAAAATAGGCAGTAATAAAACTTTTAATGTGCTAAAGTCATTTTTTGGGCCCAAAAAGGACAAATGTTTTATTTTCCAGGATCTGACCTTGGACTCTGCCCCATCTTTACAATTAATTTAATTTGTTACCTAATTAACACATATTTTTAAAAACCGAATTATTAAATAAGCATTTTGTTGGAGATAATTGTTATACAATTTTTAATCCTTAATGGTTTAATGATAGTTTTTATTCCCTAGTAGCTTCTAGGGATGAAAACACCCATTAAGTGTCATTGCCACTCAATTAAAATAGCAATTATTTACTGCATTAAATACAATCAAAAAACTTCTAATATATGGCCGACCGTCTATTTGATTCAAAACTCTCGAATAACATTTTTCTACTTTGAAACGGTATTTCACAGCAAAAAGTGTTAAAATGTTGAATAAACTGTACACCAAGCAAATTTCCATTTAGATTGTGTTGCGTTGGATATTTCAATCGTTATTTTACTCTGTCTGCATAGCACACAGTGTCTGTATCGACTACGGTAGACTACATATTCCGTGAATCACGTGATTGTGGTAATGATGGAACGGATTGTAAATAAATTGATGTAAATGAACACCCCTTTCTGCAGCAAATCTGTCTAATAGTTTCCTAGTATAATAGGGGGCTAATATAACTCCCATATTTTCCCAAAGAGATTTTCATGACATTTGGACTAATTAAAGAGATACATAGTTATAACCATGACTATAGTCCCAAAGTCAGTATTAAACAGTATAGCCTAATGAATTGTATTAAATGTAATTTCAGAAATGTCACTCCTCCTTACATGTTATATGTATAATGTATATTACTTATACTGACATTGTCTATGGAATGAAATTCCTTAGTTAATTACTTATACTGACATTGTCTATGGAATGAAATTCCTTAGTTAATTACTTATACTGACATTGTCTATGGAATGAAATTCCTTAGTACCCGATAGACGTGTGCGGACGTGAAATAAGTGTGTCGTGTGTCAACCACCGTTCCGATTGTAATATATGCCATTGGTTTGTTTAACACATTTCTTTGAAAATAAAAACCATTACATATAAAATTACATAAAAACTTTATTTTTGCGGTGTTAGGTGAGTTGAAATAATAAAACGTCTTACACAATACTACATTAAGTTTTCACTTATACTTTCATTACACTCAAGACGGTAAATATGTAACTTATATGTAAGATGTCAAGCCACTATAACATTTTATGTTCATGTTTACCGTATTGTATCCTCGAATATAATTACTGTATATGTGCATTTATAGTTATAGAATACATTTTTATTATTTCAACTCTCTTAATACAGTAGTGCCTCCACATTGAGCGTTAATCAAGGAGTTATTTACAATATTTTGTGAATTTTTAAGAGCTAACAATTTTGAGCTCCAAAGTAAAACACACCAGTGGTTCAAATTTGTATATAGCCCACTAAAGAGATCCCTACAGTAAGAATGTAAATAAAAATATTAATAAATTAATAAAAATTTTGAAAACTCCTTCTTAAATTTTTTTCTAAGGAACCTCTCTCCATCAATAGCAATTAAATTAGAAATGTTTGGTCTATATAAGGTATACTATTTTTGTTTTTGTTTTATGAAAGAGGGGATGCCAAAATTTCTTATTAATCCGTCATACGCACTTGTATATTTGTGGTGTTTGACATGACATGGTGTTTATATAGATTAAGAATTATGAAGAATGGGGGCTTAACAATGAATTCATGAGTTTCCAATAGCCAAAAATATCCTTTTTGCTATAACAATTTATTTTAAACGGATTATTTGAAGAAAAAAATGTTAGGTCTTAAATGTCTCTTTTATTTGGTGGGTATTTGTTGATCTTTTTATGTTTTTCGGTTGAATTTATAACGTGCAACATAAATTATGTTTTGCTCGGCCCAAGTTACAAGGCTACTAAAGTCAGTGTAGAGAGTTTCGTAACACCCTATACAGCTTATTCTTTTATTGAATCTCGGAGGGTGCGAGTCCCCTCCAGGGGGTTGTATGAGATAGAGCCATCTATAGTGATGTATGACCCAATATTGCTAACACTTTTTATCGGGGTTTCAACAAAGTATGGCAGTGTAGACTTCTTTGCCGCCTTAAAAATGTTGTCTTTAATCAATCTATCAAGAATACAGGTAAGTAATTAAATTAGTAAAATGTAGCCTTTCAATAACAGCGAAATAAATATTAATATGTAGTAGTGTTGGTTCTCAACAGCTAATAAAACCACTGTTATGATTTATGTGGGTTAATAAATCAAAGGAAATGGTTCGTAAATTGTCGAGTTTCTTCATATTCATTACTGTACCGTCCTTAAATCTAGGTACTAATGCTCTTCAAAAGGTCGCCCCAATGCAATTCTTATTGAAGGGTCAATTTCAGTTAAAACTATTTGACAACCATGAAAATTTATGATTTAAGATTAACATTTTTATGAATTTTACTAACTCACAGTTTGTAACCGTATTTTAAGATAATTGAGGACTGTTAATGTTGAGGACAGTTAATGTTGAAATGCTAATTCTCAGTATGAGTTTTATTAATTTTATAAAAGTATTTGCTGACTATCAGTCGCGCGTTGCCACAAACTCAAAATAAATTATTACTAGGGGGACCTGTGCAGCACAATGCGCCACATTTATCAGATTACTGGGTCATCAAATCTAACAAATCTTGCTCGTTGATATTTTACTTAGTTATTTTGCATAAAAACTAAATCATAGTGCCATTAAAATTACACTTTGTTAGTACTTATCAATAGATTTTTATCACTAATTCTTAAACTTCCACTGTGCAGGCCTAAGTGTTAAATTTGGCATGTTTCTTTTAGGTCTAAATTACGATTGTGGTTCTTATGTCTGTATTTTAGCGTGGTACATGTTCTGTATTTTAGCTCTGCCAGCAAACTCTTATAACCTTATGTAAAAAAGTGGATTTAGGGTCTAGAGAGGAAACTACTGAAGGGATCAAGGCCTTTTTGTGTCAATGGATTTCTTATGGCCCCTAAATGATGGAAAAATAACTCTGAGAAAATATTTTACAATTCTGTATAATGAAAATTAAACCTTTTAGCGAATTCCCTTATAGGGAATACGCTATTACGGTATGTATGTCGTAATGTATGTACATACCGAATGAATGTACATACCAATTTTACCAAGTTATATCAATAAATAAGAGAGATAGCCTACATGGTTTTGTTATTTTCCCATAAGATTAATATGGGAAACCTATTTTTGGATTTTTGTTAAGCCAAGCTGAGAATCAAAATACTAATTTGTTTAATTTTTAAGCTCTTTTTTAAAATAGTTTTAGTTAAAGTTGTTGAATTTTTTAAATTGAGGTCCAAAAATGCCAAAAACCCATTTTTGACCCTTTTAAACCCCCATAACACCCCGTTTCCATGCCCAATCATGCTGGTCATAGTTTTGCCTGAACTCATGAATACATCTGGTCTTACACCTTCATACCAAATTTCATTAAAATCGGAGGTCGCCTTCAAAAGTCATTAGTATCACTGACACACCCACACATATATCCTACACTCTAATATCTAATACGAGTAAGGTATACATTTGCATGTATGTATGCACGTGGATCTCTAAAACGGCTCGAACGATTTTCTTCAAACTTTGCAGATACCTTAGTTCTAAGAAAAACAATTTAAAAGCAGATCTCTATGCCAGGAAAAATCTTGTTTTGTAATAATCATTAATTTAAATTTTAAATTCTATATCATTGGTCTTACGGAATTAAAAATCCAAACAAACAAATAATGAAAACAGTGGAATGGACTGTCAAAATGCAGACCACGTGTTACAGTATATAAGAGGTAACTGAGAATACTACATAGAATTGTTTAACATGTTGGCATACGAAGAATGGGAAAAGGCCTATATGTCTCGCAGATAGATAAAGTGTAGTTGAAAAAATTTAAGGTCAAATTGGTCCTGTAATTTTCGCACTCATTCCGGAAGCACAAAGATTCAAAGATACAATGATTCATACAGTAGTTTTTATAGGTGTAGAATATAGAAGAAGGAAGAAGATAGATAGACAGAAAGGTAGATGATGTTCTATATGTGTTATTATTCACAGAGACGTCTAAAATAATGCCAACAATTAGTCTTATATGTAAA